>VOPJ01011521.1:0-45856 GCA_014673585.1 Semibalanus balanoides
CTGGCGAAGTCTCGCATCGCCAATCAGCTCTCGCCAGACAAAGGCGGGTTTTTCAACTTCGGCCTAATATGCCAGCGTCCCGTCACGGACTGCGGCCAGCAAACTTTAGTCAGCGTTGCAGTAAACTTCCGCCTGCCTTCAACTACGTTTTTGTTACCAACAAGTTTGCCGTGTTGTTGGTTCGACGGCATTTGCCGCTCCGTCGAGCCAGGGAAAATGCAGAGCAAGATCACTTGTATTGTGCAGTTCGCTTCATATACTTTCTATCGTCGAGCGGTCGCCCCTCCGGCTGCATAGTTTCCGGCGCCGAAGGAGAATGTTGTTCACAGCGACTGGAGTTTCGATTCCATTCTGGTTAAACAAACCGTGGTAAACCCAGCGGCGCAGCATTAGGTACTAGACCCAGCGGCGCAGCATTAGATCTAGACCCAGCGGCGCAGCATTAGGTACTAGACCCAGCGGCGCAGCATTAGATCTAGACCCAGCGGCGCAGCATTAGATCTAGACCCAGCAGCGCAGCATTAGATCTAGACCCAGCGGCGCAGCATTAGATCTAGACCCAGCGGCGCAGCATTAGATCTAGACTCCCGCAGACTAGCAAGGTGTTGTGCTAAAAGAGGAGCATAACAGTGGACAGGTAAATCCAAATTTTATAATAGATTATTGTCTCCATCGAATAGCCCTACGACACCTTTGCGTTGCGTCGAAACTGGAAACTGACTTAGTGACAAAAGTGTCCATGGCTAATGGCTATGCATATGCAATTCGGCAAGGCTATGGTGCATGAATGTAGTTTCGTAGAATGAACTGTAAGCGAAGATGCATTGCATCAGACACGTCTCGACATTTCTTAAATCCTGACCTTGTCCGTAAAATCTACTATTATAGATCTATTCTGATCAACCCCATTGGCACCTACCCACCCCTTGGGTCATTATTGCATAACATCGATGCTGACGACCTACCTCTCTATGCACTGATAGTAGTCCACATGGTATCATCACCGTCAGGCCAGGGGTGGAAACAGCCAGAAACTTCCGACAAGGGGGGGCCGGCATCTCAGGGGCTCCCTCAGCAAAAGGCCCCCCCAAAAAGCACGAAAATCAAAATCTCTCCGGATTTAGGCCACTTTTATTTTTTCAGGGCCCCAAAAAGTCGCACAAAGGGACGTCAGCGATATTTTTTTAGTGAAAAGTCGTCTAACGTGCCCCTTTGCTCGGCCTTGGCTGGCCCTGACCTCAGGGATGTGGTTTTATCAAAATAATTTTGGATGCTCAAATAGTTGGTGCCCCTACTGGCTACACAAAGTTATTGAGTGGGGTGAGGCGGTAAATAATAATAAGTGATTTGGTCGTGAAAATTCCCCATTTCCGTGGTGTGCATCATCGTTGTTGCAATTGCAATATAATACAGGACCTCGGATAACATGCTAACTGGGGGGGGGGGGCAATTGCCCCCCTCCACAGTGGAACTGATTTGTCCACGTAGTGAAACTGAATTAATTATACACGAGCGGGCATAAGAATATTATATATGATACATCAATAGCCTATGCTAAATTCCTTCGGTCACCTGACGCTTTTTACTGTACTGCATAGCTGCGGATAGCATGTTAATGGGGAAGCAATGCCCCCCCCCCCTACAGCGACTGCTGGCTCCCCTTCCATTTACAGAATTTTGCCCCCTAGTGGGATCAAAATTGGTAGGTAACAGACGATTGTAATGTCTGTTTAGTTCCTATATAAAAGCGTCACTGAAGCATGTTTTCAACTTTAAACCAATAATACGCCGTTTACAGCTACCTAGCGTAGCTTTGAGATCTTGAGTACGGATACTCGCCCCTTGTCGCGTCGGTTCGAAACTGGCGTGGAGCACAGGTGTCGATTTATATACGTTTGGGGTGGCCCTCGGCACCTCCATATGTTGAGTTTGGCCCTGAAAGATGCTTTCAGCTCCCTTAATGTCTTCTGGCCAATGGCTGATCCAAGGGGGTCAAAAGGCCAAAGCCCACAAACCACCTGAAATCAGAAAAACAATACGCAAGTACTTCCAAAGTTAACTAAAATCCAAGAAACCTCAACGAAATAAAAAATAAAATTTATCAAGAAGAAGCAAACCCCGATGAGTTTGTTTTTTAGTTTGATATTTTTTTGGATTTCGCAGCCATAATTTTTTTTGCTGTTCTGGGTTCTCCCCTCTTGCCGTAGATCAGGTTTCTGACATATATACCGTGGTTTCAGCCACGGTGATCCGTGGCAAATAAGCTTCTGGAAATGTCGTAGGCTTTAGGAACATACACTATCCAAAAACCATGCATAACCACACGACGATACCGGGGGAATATCGGCGAAGCAATATTTCTCTGCTTCGTAAAGTTTTAGCTCTTTGTCTCTTCTGTGGTGACCCTCAGCCCCCCCCCCAAGGTTCCCTTGGCCCTACAGCCACAATTCGATTGAATAACCCATTTCACCGCATAGGTATCCGACGAATAAATTTTGGGCTATGTGCCAGGATTTGGCCGACAGCAATTATTAATAATTGCCGGCTTGGTTGGGAAGTCCTATTTTCCTCATAATTGGCGTAAATTGTTGACTTAGTAGGGCTACTCAGTCGATTCACAGTCAGGTCAAGCAATGCCATGCACACCTTCAAATAAAGTTCATGGTCGAGCCGACAGCAACGTGTTTTGACTGAGCTAGAGTGACAATTTTTGACATGCAATTTTAGACGAAGTTTCTAACGCATTTGAGGATTCTACCTAATTCCCATATTATCTATTTTTTTTGGAGGGGGGGGGGGGGGTCAGATGCCTCCATTGGCACGACTAAGCTTTCGCAGAGCCCGGGTTAAAAACCGCTTAAAAGCAAATTATCCCTGGTAAAGCCGCTTAGATCCTTCTTCAGTAAATGTGTTAATGTTTGACCAATTTAGTTGAACTGGTAAAGCTAATGGCGCCGAAGGATCACTTTGCACCGTTTCTGTTTGTCAAAAATCGACATCACAGGTGTGGACCTTCGATGATGGGCGTGTTTATATTGAGCGTTTTCATTTAGCTTCACTATTGTATTATTATATTTTATGTCTGTGTTACACTTAGGTATTTGTCACTTTTGTGTCATTACCAAATACCACACTCAACATGCATTCGTACCTATGCATGTATTATAGGGATGCCAGGGAGGGACGTAGCTAAAGCTAAGGAGGCACGGGTGCCATGCTCCCCCTCCCCGAGAAAATAAATTTACACTAGATGAAATGTGATTCTGCTGACGACCCCACCCTACCCTACCTCGGTCAACATTTGGCTGAGGAGCGAAATATGATTCTACCACTGACGTCCCCCTGATAAAAATCCTGGCTATGTGTCTGCGCTAAACCATATGCCTTAACAACATTTTTTTATTCTCGAATTGCCCCCCCCCAGTGGAAATTCCTTAGCCGTGGCCCTGATATAATATGGATCTGTATACATTCATCAGTGCTCATTTCTCGCATGTCCTCATTCAAACACTAACAACGGTCAATATACATATATAAATACACAGTACATGCCGGTTATAACGCTCACCTTGGGACCAAGCATTTCTGGGCGTAGTAACCGACGGGTGCTTTATCCGAAGTTCCAGATATGGCCACATAAACAACCAAAAAACACATTTGATTATCACCTGAGATATTAATTAAACAGAATCATCCATCGTTAGCTGCCTCAACATTCAAGAGGCCCTGGTTGATTATTTCTTAAAGCTTTCTTGAGTCAGAGTCGAGTCGATTCAAATTTTGTGTTAACAGCACTTGAGCCAATAGAGCGAGCTCAGCTCTTCGCCTCTTTTTTAAATAAATTTAGTCCGAATGTTGTGTAATGGATGGATTTCGAAGTCAGAACCTTGCGCTAAAGCAGAGCTTGTTGGCTGACCTGACCCCACCACCGATGTTTACAAATTCCATTTGGTCGACAGAATTTGACGAAAGTTTTACGTGCCCGATCATACCTGGACGGTAGCCCGCTCACTGACGTCACTGACCTTCAGTGCGACCGCTGCCAACTGGCCGCACGCATCCCAGTCAGGAGCAAATAGCGAGCGCCGAAGCGACTCGAACCTGGGCTGCCACTACCGGGATAGGTCAGAAGCCCAGCGCTCTCCCGATTGAGCTACAGGGGCGGACATTGAGTCAGACTTGAGTCGACTAATGAAAAATGTGAGTCGCTACAAGTCTGGCTGATGCTCAGATGTGACTGACCTGGGTCATTTCTTCCCCATTCTATCCGGCGTGGTCCAAAAGAGTGTCGTCCTGAGTTTTATCCATTTTGGTCTAGTTTAAAATGACCAAATTTGATAAAAAAAACTATTTTTGTGGTTTTGGTTTAATTTGGTCTACTTAGAGTGGACCAATCTGTATAAAATCATTAGCGATACTCTTTTGGATCACGTCAGATCGAATGGTGAACAAATGACCCAGATCGGGCTCACAGTAACTTCTGAGCATCAGCAGTGTCTGGTGATTGTCCCCGGGAACCAGGCTATGCGCACCCATTTTTTTTCTAGTGCGGCGACAAATACCCAATAAAAGTAACCGCTGTTTTCCGTGATATTTGGGTGCGTCTAGCCGCTTGTCAGGGGACAATGCAGTTTTGGTCTAATTTGGTCCACTTAAAGTGGACCAATCTGTATAAAATCATAGGTAAGCAAAACTATTTTGGACTACGCCGGATCGAATGGGAAAGAAATGGCCCAGATCGGTCACATAGTTTCTGAGCATCAGCAATGTCTGCCAGGTCTGGTCCAAGGCTCTATAACGTCTGGTCATTGTCCCCGGGCCCGGGGACAATCGGGGACAATGACCATTGACCAGACACTGCCGATGCTCAGATACTATGTGACCAATCTGGGTCATTTCTTCCCCCATTCGATCCGGCGTGGTCCAAAAGAGTGTTGCCTATGATTACGAGCGAGCGCAAAGCGCGAGCGAGTCCTCATTGAATACCGGATTTTTCTCACATATAAGCGGCCGACCCGGCCCAGCACCGCGACGCTGGTAGAAGCTAATTTTTTGGAACCCCGCATCCGATTGACAGCGGTTTTTCGTGCCATCTTGATAGCCAATGCAATGTCATTATGATTATTTACAATGTTTTGTCTCATATGATGGGTCAGCATCGGCGCGTGACACGCTGCGCTCAGGGGTGCTCAGAAGTTATTATCCCGCTGCTAGCCTCGAGAAAACGGCTGGACTATAAAGCTAAAAATTTGGTGTGAGGCTGGAGACCACACCACTGAATGTTGCACGGTCATCTTTGGTCACACTGCACGTGCGCACGTGCCCCCTGTTCGTCCACCAAAAATTACCTACAACACACACCGCTTGCAATACCGGACCTATATCTCGCAACCAAGTCGCAAAGACAACGCCGGTCCAAGACACAGACTGCGTAGAGAAACAATTCGCCCGGCATATGCACTCATGTGTTCGATCATCGGCGCGTGTACGTGCAAAGTTACTGCTATATACGCGCAATTCATAGTTTTATGACGTCCTCACAATTTAAATCAGTGTCAGTACCGTATGGGACAGTGAAGCGATGAAACAAACACCACATCTGAGACCAATGTACCGTTCTAAAATGCATTGCAAAAAATTAGCGCTTTAATGCAGTATTTTCACTGTTAAAATCTGCCTGTAATGTTCTTTCGACGATTCTTATAATATTTTTTATTCACCGCCGTAGCCTTCAAAACCAAAAAGGGTCGCTAACGATAAAAATCGATGCGGCTGTAAGCGCAATCAAATCCATCTAATACCACCCAAAAATGAAATTTTTGCTACAAACATGAAGCTTATAATTGCAAATTACAAATACCGCTACAAAACCTATTTACGTTCAAAGTACTCGATTCTGTTCGGATCTATTTGCGACGAGCAAAACACTAACATAACCGAAAAAAATAAAAAGCCATGCTTTCGCAACAAAACGAACCTCGTTGGGCGGGTGATAAATTGATGCGGATTATTGGACTCGCTCGTCCTTCGCCGTTTAAGGCGTCTTACTGGTTGAATACCGGATTTTCTCACAATATAAGCGGCGACCCGGCCAAAGCCGGGCCGGCCGGGCCAGCCGCGACCGCTGGTCAAGAAGCTTATATCTTTTTGAACCCCGCATCCGATTGACAAGCGGTCTTCGCCATCTGATAGCCCCATGCAATGACATTATGATTATTTACATGTTTTTTTCTCATGTGATGGGTCAGCATGGCGCAGTGGAACACGTGCTGCGCTCAGGGTGTCAGAAAGTATATCCTGCTGTAAGTGAGAACACCCGGCTGGGACCTATAAAAGCTAAATTTGTTCGTGAAGGCTGAACCACAACCACTGGAAATGTTGCACCTAGGTCAATCTCTGTGGTCACATGCACGTGCGCACGTGCACCCTGTTCTGTCCACAAAAATTACTACAAGACATCTTGGCAAGTAACGGACCTATCACCCCTCGCGCAACCACCAAGTCGCAAAGACACGTCGAACACGATTGCGTAGAGAAACGATCCGCCCGGCGTATGCACTATTGTGTCGGATCAGCGCCGGCGCCTTCGGTCACCTGCAAAGCTACTCGCGCTATATAAAGCGCAAATTCATAAGTTTTTATGACGTCTACCACAATTTAAATCACGTGGTCAGCACTATGGGACCGTGAGCAATGAAACAACACCAATCAGTAAGACGAATGTAACGTCTTTCCCCCCCTAAAAAAAATTTGCAATAATGCCCAAAAAAAAATTTGGGCGTTTTAAATGCAGTATTTCGCTCGTAAAAATCTGCGTGTCACATATTTGTATTGCCGATTTTCATAATATTTCTTCATTACACACCGCCGTCGATTCAAACCAAAGCGTGGCTAAACGATACATAATGCTGCAGCTGTAAAGCGCACATCAACATCCCTCTAATACCCACCCAAAGTGAATTTTTGCCTACAACATGAAGCTTTAAATTGGCAAATAAAATAAGCTACAAAACCTATTTAGTTCAAAGTATCGATTTAGTTCGGATCTATTTGCGACGGCAAAACACCACATAGCGAAAACAATTAAAAGACATGCTTTGCACAAAACGAACCTCCGTTGGGCGGGTGATAAATTGATGCGGATTTTATTCGGACTCGCTCGTCCTTCGCCGTTTAAGACGTCTTACTGGTATTTTACCCTAGCAAATCATGCATCGAAAAAGTTGCCAGATGCTCCATTGCTTTTCAATGGACTTCACTTATCGGAATGCTACATTTCAATACACGCCAGCGCCACCAATGTTGACATAAATTCATATTCTGAATCCAGGATATAACCACTGACGATATAACCGCACCCGAGCGTTTGTGTCGAATCTGTCGAGTCGTAATACGGTGCTGATATTGTTTTTACTGAGGAGCTTGTTGACTGGAAATTGTTGTCATCTGTTCGACAAGTGAACACTCCAATCCTCTCGAGAAAAATAGGAACCTTCTTCTAGCAGCAAGACCAAAAGCGTGAGAGGGAGGTCACGGGAGGTGGCCACCCTTTGCTTCGTGGAGCTGATACCAAGAGGGTTGCTCGTAGAGAAAGGATATCCGACGGACGGGGAACGCTCGAGGACGTCTGCATGGAGTCTGGTGCTGCATGATGTCCGCATGAAGTCTGCATGAAGTCTGCTGCATCTTCAAGCTTCTCTCACCTTGTGTGCTAGTACCGGCTTGGACAGTCATCCTTGCTTGTTATCTCCAGTCCCCCTATCCAACTGGTTTCCCTGTACCTGTCCTGCACAATTGCATGGCTACGAGTCTGTATTGCTGTTCATTTTTGCATGTTGTCTGCTTGTTGTTTGCCTTGTTGGTGTCTGTTAGCAGTAAGCCATGGTACGAGGTCGTGGTCGGGGGAGGGGGAGGGGAATCGACAGAGAAATAGTAACAGACACTGTGTCATCTGATGGGCAGGCTACTGGTGAGACTCCTTCAGTGTCCTCGCCAGCAGTCGATGAACATGATCAGTGTGCCTGTGGCATGTGCGGAAAGTTGGTGGCGGACAGTGGAATTGGTTGTGACAGGTGCTCTGCATGGTTCCATCCAACAGCAATTTGTTCTGGCCTTCCCCAAGAGGCAACCTCACTGATTGCAGTGCACCAAGCTGATAATGCAGTACTCTTTGTTTGCACTGGCTGTCGAGTAAGTCCTGGCCCAGGCTCATGGACAAGAGCGAGTCGAAGCCGTACCTCAGAGAAATCTGACAGTAACCAAGGTGCAGTGATACAACAGCTTTTTCTGACAGTGAGGGGCCTTTGTGCAAATGTAGCTGGTCTGACTTCAAAACTTGATGAATTGATTAAGGGGAGAGATGAAGGTACCAACCAGGGATTTTCCCGCTTCCTCCACATCAGGGACCAAGAGGAACCCATGGATCACCTGGGACCCACGCTGTACCCGGGACCTTTATATCACAGGATCATTACATACATCAAACTGGTCAAGACAACAGGTTGGTGATCAGGCAGGAAATCCAAGAGCTAAGAGAGCGAGACAAAAGAAGGGATTCAATCATTGTAAGGGGCCTGACCTCATCAACTCTGGGAGATGTCATTACAGAATTTGAAGATATTACCTCTATGATGATTGGTTCTCGTGTGACACTCACAGATGTAGTTAAGATCCCAGAACATCCAGAGCTGTGCCGCGCCAAAATCATGGAGGAGGGGAAGCGAAAGCTTGTCCTGGAAAAGGCTAAGACATTGAAGGGCTCTCGATATGATGGGGTATTTATTCGCAGAGATCTCACATATGCCCAGAGACAAGAATTAAAGTTCAAGAGGGAGAGACTGATCCAAGAGACAGCAGACCGACAGCCTAACCACAGTCAAACTCAGCCTCCGAACCCCACAGATCAAGGGCATCAGCCATCCAGTGAGCAACAGTCCACTGACCCTAGTTCTAGGGACCAGGAACAGGATCCAAGCCCCTCCTAAAGTCAGTCAAACTAACCATTCTGTCTCCTGTGTCACAACACATCGTATTTAGATGCTGCAATGTTAATTTAAATGGCCTATGCAATGAGGTACAAACTTTACGCCAATTCATAGAAAAGAATATCCTTCGGATTGTGTGTGTGACTGAATCCCAGCTCACATCTGAGGTACTGTCCTCGTTTGTTGCGATTCCACATTTCACGCTATTACGTAATGATGTGCAAGGGTCAGTGCACAAGCATGGAGTATGTGCTTATGTCCATGAAGATATGCTTATTGACAGCATTTGTTACCCTGCAAGTAATGTTTTTATGTTCCGTCTGCTTTCATACAACATTCACATTATTGTAGTGTATCGTCCCCCTTCTTATAATACTCCTCAAAATGAGCAACTTGCATTGTTGCTTGAGAGTTTAACTAAAGGTAAGGATTAAGGAAAGTATTGTGTTAGGAGACTTCAATTTACCCAGTATCCATTGGTGCAATATTGATGAGCAACCCACAGGTTCTGTTTCACCTACTGAAGCAAGGTTTCTTGATGCTGTAAAGTGTAAACTCTGTTGGACTAATACAATGGGTAACAGAGCCCACTTACCCAAGGTCAGGCAATACCCTATATTTATTACTTACCACCGAATCGTATTGCATAGGCCAAGTTGAGGTCATACAACCGCTCCCTGCTTGTGACCACTGCCCAGTCATATTTGAATATTTATGTGATGAAAAAGAGCCTGACAAAGTCAAGGCTCCACATTCCAGCCAGTTTGCATGGCACAAGGGAAACTATAGTCGCCTACGCGATGAGCTGTCCTATTTTGATTCGGGATTTTGAATTGGCATTCCTAAACGCTTCAGAAGCATATGACCGATTTGCCTCCACATTGCTGGATCTGGACAAAGGAATGTGTCCCAATCAAAAGGGAGAGTATTAATGACAAAGTACCGTGGCAAAGGAATCCCGCCACGTAGATTAACACAGAGAAAGAAAGGAGGCGTTGGGATTCATATAAGGACCATACGCACACAAAGTGGCAGAAAGTCAACCCCAGCAAAGGAAGCATTCTCCCAATTCGCAAAGCTTAACAAACAAATACGAACATTTGACATACGTGCTCAGTCACAATATGAGCATGGCTTATTCGAGAGGTTTAAAAAAATTCTAAATTTCTCCATGCTTATATCAGGGGCAAGAAAAAAGCCCAGTCATGTATTGGTCCTTTGAAGTTACCTTGTGGTGAGATCAGCTCGGAACCAAGTAAAATTAATGAATGTTGGTCTCAGCATTTTGTGACGTGTATAACCCAAATGTGCCGTTACACCAGGAATCTCACCAGACACATGAGGGGCATATTAATCCATTGCAGGTCACACAAGAAACGATAGAGGCACACTTACGAGACACTGATGTGAACTCAGCTATGGGGCCGGACAACATCCATCCAATGGTCCTTAAAATGTGTGCCCAGGAACTGTCTTACCCTTTGTTTATTATCTTTACCCGATCCCTACAAGAAGGTGAAATCCCTGCAGCCTGGAAGAAGTCTATGGTAGTACCAATATTTAAAAAGGGAAGTCGCTATAACCCGCTTAACTACAGACCAGTCAGCATCACATCGGTCCCCTGCAAGAAAATGGAGAAAATTATTGTTGAATGCATGCAAGAGTATCTTGAAGCCAATTCCATTTTGTCCCACCACCAGTTTGGGCTTAGGTCCGGCCCGTCCACGATGGAACAGTTGTTAATTGTAATGATCATGTTGCAGCCTGTGTTGATAGGGGAGAGGTCATTGATGCAATCTTGTTTGACTACAGTAAGGCTTTCGATGTGGTGTGCCATCAAATACTTTTAAGAAAGTTGTTGAATATTGGGATTGATGGCCAACTGCTTAAGTGGATNGGCGCAAACTTCCTTCGTAGTTTGCGGTGGAATAAAAGCGTCAGAAACTATGCCACTGCTATATACATCTTATTCATTTGGATAATACATATTTTGGAACAGAGACGCACCCAGGTACAAGAAATGTGAGGCGATATCCTCCGTAAAAATTAGGCCCAACTTCAAAATTAGTAAGATGATAAAAGGCGTTCCGTACAAGGTGCCCCCCCCCCCCACGCTATGTTATCTGGATCCGCCTATGTGCAATATATTACATTTAACAAATTACAGCAACAAATTCCACATGTGACGTTCCTATTTTCCCAAACAATCACGAACAGCACATTTTTTTATATCATAAAAAAATATTCCTGAGTTATGAGTACGCCTATGATTTTTAATTTTTGCATTTGTTCCTTTCATATATTGAAAACCATTGTAAAGGAAGCTCAAAAACGTTTCGTGCATGAACATCGGCTCGAATAATGGCTGCAGTGCATCTTAAAAAAATGCCCTGGCCCAGCATTGTTGAACAAAATGGAATTTAGAAAGAAAGATCTTTGACAATCGACGAATCAAATGGTGTTTTGTCTCATTGAATCGACCAAAGCAGTTCTCTAAGATCTCTGTGAGGGCAGAATCTGCCCCTAGCCGTTAACCTTATTCTGGCCGCCAGCACGGAACCAGGTTAAAGACCACGCGTTGTCTCCTACGAACTTTGCTCCAGACCATAGGGGGCAAAATTTGTTTCTCTGCCCCCCCCCCAGAAACAGAGTCCTGTAGGCAAAATTTCCGCTCCTCCATTAAACAATGCTTATCTGCGGTTATACCAGTAAACATAACGTCGGTGAGAATTAATTTATGGTAAGCACTGGATGCTATCTTAATAGTATTGTATACGTGCCAAGTCGGGCGACAAATTTAACTCTGGTCAGTTTTCACTAGGGGGCAAATACGGTTCCACTGCGGGGGGGCAAATCGCCTCACTGGGGGAGCATTTGCCCCACCCCGCCCCCCCCCCGCCCAGTTAACATGTTTATCCGAGGCCGCTTGCAGCAAGGTGGCCCTCCCAATAACAAATATATAAGGCGCCCATCCTACATCCTCCAAAAAGACGCCCGTCCATGCAACTTTGAAACGCTTTCCGCCAAATATCCTACTACGTCCCTCCGATGGCACCCTTCTATACCTTCAACAGGCGTCCTCGAATACACTATTCAGGAGGTGTCTTCGATATACATATAGAGCAAGGTGTATGAAGGCGCCTTCCGATACGCCTCTAAGGACGCCCTCACACATACCTCCAAGGCATCCAACCGAGAGCGATCCACCTCACTGAGAGGCATCCTCTCACAATAACTATTGCAAGAACACCCTTAGATACATATATCCGAGGCCCGAGGACGCCCTCCCTACATACCTACAAAGGCATCATTTGCCGAGTGTGAGGCGCGTGGGCGCCTCTGGACTCACAGAGGGTGCCTCTGGAGCTATTTGGGAGGGCATCTTCAGAAACGTATCGTAGGGCGCCTTCGGAGATATTTGGTAGGGCGCCTTCAGAGGTGTATCGGAGGGCGCGTTTGGAAGCGTGTGGGAGGGCGATTTTTTTTGTTAAGTTGCATCGGAGGTTACCTTTAGAGCTTTGTGGGATGGTGGCTTCAGAGGTGCATCCGAGGGCGCTATTTGAGGTATGTTGTAGCCGGGAGGGCGCCCTAGTAAATTTATCGGAACTTCCCCCTCGCTCAACAACACCTTTCGCTGACGGCGCCCTCATGTGTAGTTTGGCGCTCCTTGAGAACTTGGACCCCCTTGGCAAATTTATAAATACGTCACTGCCCCACGCCCCCCTCTTAACTTCTCGATCTGACGACCCGCCACTACCCCCCTCCCCCGCCCCTCGCTCTACGACACATCGCGCTGACGACCCGAGGCCACGCGCCCGGCGTTCCCCTTTCAGGTGCCAGAAATGCGCCATCCCCTCGGGCCTGCAGCCCCTCAATGAAAATCCTGAATCCAAAACATACCTGGCTGTCGGTCCATCACCGTGCCGAGGTCTCCACTCTTCAGCTGACTCCTCCGTCCGATGACGGCTGGCCCGTTCCGTCCAGCCCAAGGCTGTATAAACCGTCCAGCCGCAGCTGCAGCCGCTTTGCAGGGCAGATCGGCGATCACCGACGATAAACGTCATTTATCCGACACCACATTGACAAATGTCAGCTGCCATCACAACACCGCTGTGAGATGTCACAAATAATCCGCATTCACCACTGGGTGTGCACTTGGGACGCATCCCAAAGCCAAAAATCAAACACAAATTGAGTCATGCACAATATTACAGAAAACGTGGCACCCAAACACTTAACACTCGCCGCTCGCAACTACAGGCCCGTACCGCGTCATGCACGGGAACGCGGCTGGTGCAGAGCAGTCAATAGAAGTGTCAGTCAGCCGTGCGAGGAGCGCTGATTGGTGGAGACCAATGACACTCTGATACGCCTCCGGGCGGCGACTCCGCTGAGGGGGGTGGAGGGGAGCACTAGCGCACCGGACCTGCTGGATCCACTTGGTAACAGTGTTAATTATGGCCTTATCATATTCCAAATTAACGGTTCGACAAGATGATGGATCGTTATGTCTTGACGTACTTGTATTTATTCGAAACGTGATTTGATTTCGTATTGCCATCTTGCAATCTATTTTAAATCCTCCCTGATCTGGGGTCCATCCTCTATCCTTCTGCCTCACGCCCACTATAACTCCGACCCGGTCTGACACGCGGTCTGGGTTCTGGTGGTTCGATGAGCCACTCGAGCCAGTGACGGCCGGGGTGCGCTGGTCAGCCCGTTGACTCTGGCAACGGTGTTCAGCTTGATTATGTTTGACGTCCGTCAAAATTAGCAACATCATGAATATCAACACTGGCAGGGTGAGTATCAGTGTGTTTTGATTTGCCTCAGAACGTCTGTACAGGTCCTTCCTATCATAATCCGATGTACCTCTATGGGATGATGATTTATAGTTGTTTGTCGAACATTACACGCTTGTAACATGTCATCAATATGATATTGGTTGTCTGATTGTCCCAAATTTGTATACTGGGCTCCATGAATGCGCTACATTCGATAATTGTACCTTTCTTGGTGGTTGTTTCGTTGTTTTGGAAGTTAGCACGCTTTTACACAGTCTATCATAAGTCCATTTGCGCTTGAATGCTTCAAGGTATGTACTAAAAAAAAACGCAGCACACACAATAAAAGAGAGTAATTTTTCGGAATCAGCAATTCAGATGAGGCCCTGCGTATTGATTTTTGAGGAGAATTTGGGCATTTGCACAACAACTGGTTGAATGTACAAGAAGCACGTTACTTGTAAACAACCGTAAAAAAAACTAGAACACAGGGTCATTTTGAAATCAGTCACAATCAAGACAATCTGGTAACTAAGTTCTGGACAATCAAAACACCCGGAAATATCACCACTGCCAATTGGATATATATCGGCGCTAACTTGACTAGCGTCCCATTGGCAAAGCAAAATCCCCGTCACATAAACATTAAATAGTAACAAGTTCATCTATCATAAACAAGATAGCATTATCTCTCATACTTTTATGCTTACCTACAACTGAGCACAAAATTTTGCAGGCAGAAAGAATAAAAACTGTAAGAATAATTCATTATGTATTAGGCTATCGTGTTCCGGCAAATGTGCGTGTTATAATTTACTACTAGGTTTATTCTTTTCAGGTTGTGCGCCCAAGATGTAATCGCAAAAAGCTCACAATACAACCCAGGTAAGACAGATGAAACTTAAGCTCCCACTGACTAAGGTACAGACCTGAAATTTTTTAAGCAGCGAAAATCTAGCTGAAAAAATAATGTCATTAGAACATTATTTAGATAGATACGATAACTGAAAGCTCAAACCCAATGAACACTTCCTAAAAGTATATAAACTAACTTACCTTTGTTTTAACAAATGACCAGCGTCGAATCCTCCCAATTAGGTCCCATGTTGAAGGCTCTGTCTCCGCGTTAACTAGTATTCTATACCGTGCAGTGACGGCCCTCGAATCGTACCTCGGGAGCTTGGTGGCCGTCTGCATGGCGTGGGCCCTCCTCGAAGCTTCGCTCTGTGGGGAAGGGTTTGTCCGGGGGCGGCGCCACCAATTTTGAATAGGGGGGACAGGTCCAGGCACGAAATATAATTTCGCTCCTCAGCCAAATGTTGTTGACCGGAAGAGGAAGGAAGTCGGGTCGTCATCAGAATCGCATTTTATATAGTGTTAATTGGTTTGCTCAGGGGTGGGGAGCATGACCCCCGTGGCCCTCTTGGCTTTATCCCTGGACAGGTCACAATCAAATCGGCATAGACGAAACTAAGAGTCAAACACCACGTCTCCACGTGGATGCGAATTCTGCAAGCAGATGTTCGAATGTCATTACCACTAGACCCGTATTGCTGATGTATGCCATCACCATTCTGCCTGCCTACCTTTATTCTGAATAGGTGTCTTATACCCATGTAAATGTTATTAGGTAATTGTATCTTCCATACTTGCCGGCTAGAGTCTAAAACGACTCCAGCCTCTTCTACACCAAACTGGACACTCGTGCCGCGTCGGCGGCCAACCCGCGTGTCACGAGCTGGAAGTTCACGTGCATTGACACGCGCCCTGAGGGGAATCCGTCCAAACCTAATGTTTTTTAGGATAGCGGAAAAAACGGCGGCGTTACCGTTTTTTTTTGCAAACTTGTTTGGAAATCAACGATCCACATTATGTGAAATTCTTGACTTCAAGACATCTCAGGTCAGGTCACTAGACCAGTCACGTGATGACCTCATCTCCAAAACGTTTGCGGTCGTACCAGACACAGTTGTGGGCTGATCGGTTTCGAACTTTCAGGACTTATAAGGCCATGAGGTATCTACAGTTCCTTAATCTCGGATTTCTGATATCGGAGCCTTAGGTCAGGTTAATGTCGTGACCTCTACCATTATAAGTCGATAGGGAAATATTCAAATGAATCATATTCTGAGGATATGCATCATGAATGACATCAGCTCAATTCATTCTGTATCATGTTATCATAAGCAATTATTGATGAGCCATATATAATTTCCGTTTAGTGACCCCTGCAGGGTCAGCCGAGGTCAAGTGAGTTCACCAACACTTTTTTGTCAATAATTATCTATAGAATGAAGATGAGAAGTGAAAACGATAACCATGTATTTGTCTCGTCGAGACATGTATCCCAATATGCAACACGACCTACCATCTTGGGTCAACACTTGACCTTGACCTGAAGTCCAATTTCTCAGTTGACCTTCACCTAACCTGGTCAACATGAATATGTTTCGAAGTGCCTTGGCGAGACAAACATGTTAGTGTCACACGCATTGCTTCATCCTTATTAGGTAACAAGTTATTTGCGAAAAATAGTTTTGTTAAAATGTCATTTTTGACCTTTGACGACCTCCGCTCTGGGGCCTTAACTGTTGACCTGACAGCATATTTGAGGCACGTAGGTAATAGCCTATTTCAAGAGTTTTCTTGTATTTTTTCGCTTGTTACCAGCTGTCATAGCTCCTAAGATATTTGAGGGTTTCTAGAGCGAAGTCCTAAATCTGGAAAACTTGACATTTGACGACCTCTGACAGGGACGTGTTCAAGGAGGGCACGGGGGCCATGCCCCATCCCCCTCCCGCTTTGCAGAGACTGCAGTTCTCGGCTTCAAGCTATGCGGTACAGCATAACTTCAGGGGTTTATTACTAGTGCCATCTAGGGACAGGAATATAAACTGCATGGTTGAGACAGAGAATTCGTCGGATAACGAATTAATTGGATTCGTGGGAGGCTTCGTTTGTTGTGTTGCTGATCGCGCCATAAGGCCAAGAACGACAGTACACATGCAGTTTATATTCCTGTTCCTAGATGGCAGTAGTAAACCCTGAATTATGCTGTACCGCATAGCCTGAAGCCGAAACTGCGGCCTGTGCATTGTCAAGCAAACAGGCCGCAGTTCTGGCTTTCAAGCTATCGGTAACAGCATAACTTCAGGCGTTTACTACTGCCATCTAGGGACAGGAATATAAACTGCATGCGTACTGTCGTTCTTGGCCTAATGGCGCGATCAGCAACACAACAAACGAAGCCTCCCACGAATCTAATTAATTCGTTATCCGACTAATTCTCTGTCTCATGCGTTATGGGACAATTACAATTATCCACCGGTTTTGTCACTGCTGCGCCATGTCATAGTTTGTGCGGTTATCTAACTTGGGATCAGAAATCCCGACAGGGACGTAGTCAAGGGGAGGGACACGGAGGCCATATCCAGACCCCCATGCGCAACATAAATTAACACTAGATAGAATATGGGATTATCTGACGACCCGACCATATCCCTCCCCCCCCACACCCGATCAGCATCATATGGCTGAGGAGTAAAATTTGATTTTTTCCGACCCTGATAAAAATCCTGACAGCGTGCCTGACCTTTGATGGCCTCAATATTAACTTGATTTAAAAGAGACTGGATATCCTTTTGATTGAGCTTGTCTCGAGCTAATTAACCCTCTTTTCCGCTTGTCGCTGCGTTGCGTTTCTTTTTTTTTAGATATTGATATTAGGTGGGCGTAATCCGCTCCGTTCCAGACAGTGGCGTACCCAGGATTCGCTTCAGGGGGCAGTTTTTTGGTCGGGGGGCACAAGGTAGCCCCACTAAAAAAAAATCATCGGATTTGGCCCACTATATTTTTAGAGGGCATATTTTCAACATTTTTTCGAAACAAAACGTTTTTCAGGGGGCCCAGGTACATCCCCTAAAAAAAATCGCCGTATTTGGCCACGTCGGCTAAATACGGCGAAATTGTGTAAGAGCACCGTGGGCACAGGCCCTATTTCGTGCACTGAGGCACTAACAGGGGCACAGGGTTTACGTGCCCCCCCCCAATGGACCGAATCTGTTCCTAAAAAATGATCGGCGACGTCCCTTTTTACGACTTTTTGGGGGCCCTGCAAAATATAGTGGCCTAAATCCGGGGAGATTTTTATTTTCGCACAATTTTTTCGAGGAGGGGGGCCTTTTCTGAGGGGGCCCTAGGGATGCCGTGCCCCCCCCCCTTGTCGAAGGTCTGGCTGCGTCTCTGGCCGCACTTGCAAAATGTGTGAGGCCCAGTTGATGCTCCAAAGACCTTGGTTGCTCTGCATCCATGAAACCCCCGAGGCGTCTGAGGGGGCACTCTGACCTATAGAACCTCGGAAAAACTGAAGTGCTCTTTGCGTGGTCTTTAGATTGGAAATAGGGCCCTTCGGGCCCTAATTCCAAAGGGGGCACATGGGTCAAGGGGGCACGCACGCCTGAGGGGGCCCTCTTGCCACCTGAGAAGACACTCTGGCCGCCTTACGGGGTACTCTGACCTAAAAAAAAAAAAAAAAAAAAAAATCAGAAGAGCCTCTGATGTGCTCCAAGACCACGCTTCGCATGGTTCTTAGAGAGAAAATAGGGCTCTTCGGGACCTATTTCCAAAGGGGGCCCATTGGCCACGGGGGCACGCACGGACCTTCAGGGGGGCAATTGCCCCTTTTGCCCTCCCCCCTTGGGTACGCCTATGGTTCCAGGGCGTGTAATTATCAGAGGCACTCCAGGGTGCGTGTTAAAAGAAAACCAGATCAGCTGATCATCGGTCTTCCGATTCAGGAGATATTGAAACTGGGGAGGGGTCCAAAGTCAACAGGAAACATGTTAACTATTGAAGGAATCCTGAATACACCTAGCCCAAATACCGCTCATGATAATTGCATTGGAAATAAATTGGCATTTGCCTGGTCGGGTCCCATGCTCATTTGGGTTTATTGCTTTTCAAGTTGTAAGTTGGCGAAATGACAACACGAGCATGAAAGGGACAAGCAACGGCGGGAGAAGTGGTGCACAGCTTCGCTCGCTACCAAATAACAATCGCATGAGTCGCCTCGATAAGGGAGACTGCACCCAGTATCTTCCACGCTTTCTTAAGATAGGGGGTCCTGACTCCCCCCATCCCCCGACACTGGCGGATCCAGAAAGTGTTATTTTGACAGTTTGGGGGGGCCAAATCCCAAAAATTATCGCATAATTCTGAAAACTCTCGGATTCGCTTGCTTATTATCATAACTGATTTAAAAACAAACTTTCCTAGTAAAAGTTGCTTAGTTACGAAACAAACTGCAGGAAAATGTGTCAATTTGCGCCGATTTTGGGTGGTTGGGGGGCCATGGCCCCCATTTGCCCCCCCCCCCTGATCCGCCTTGTCCCCCTATGTTGTAGTATGGCATTATCTTCAGTCACCAAATTGATTGAGCTTCAACATGACAAAATTGGCGACACATGAAGGAAAATATATACACGGAGTAGCACATATATGTATTCTAGCGAAACTGCACTGGCGGATCCAGGGGGCGGCAGGGGCCAAAGCCCCCCCTCCCCATTCCAGACCGGACAGGAACGGTAATACAAATTAGCCTCCCCCCATCCCCTGAAACTGTTGATGAAAAACGGGTACTGTCTGCGAAAAATGGCGTTTTGATGAAAAACAAGTTATTGTTTGCCTCGTGGCTCGTTCGTGTTTCCTCTTTTTGCTCGTTCGTTTTTCCTCTATTTTGTAGCAATTTGGTAGCAGTGAGGAGAAGGGAGAGTGGTGCGTCTGACGCTATTTTGATCTGAAGCGATTCGCAACCAACGTAGTTTTATGGTAAAGATGGACCAAAGCGGCCTTATCCTAATCAAACCAAACCAAACCAAATCAAAAGGACCCACTTAGTTCCTGTTCCCGCCGCAAGGTGGTGTCAGGGCCCCCTCTTAGTTCGTGTTCCCGCTGCCAGGTGGTGCTTAAGCACACCGTTAGTTCGTACTCACGCCGACAGGTGGTGCAAGAGTAACTGGTGTCATGGCTCCTCCTGGCTCCTTAGATTGTGTTACCGCCATCAATAGGTGCCATGGCCCCCTTTACTTCATATTTCCGCCGGGAGGTGGTTTCAGAACTTGTCCCTACTTCGCGTTTTCCAGCCTGTTGGTGTTAGGGCCTTTATAAGTTCATGTCCTCCCACGAATCATCGAAATCATAGATAAAAAAATCGAAAGGGGTGCAGGCAGGTGGTGTTGGAGATCCCTCTTAGTTCGTGTCCCCGTCGCCAGTTGGGGTCAGACAGAGCCTCTTATAAGTTCTTGTCCCTACCGGCAGATGGTGTCAAGGTCCGTCACTGCGCCAGCCGCGCTGTTTCGCCCGGCTGGTGGTGTGTGCTCACCGCCTGTTCCTGGTGGGCGGCGCTGGACGCACCACACGTCACCAGAAGGCCATCAGCAGTGTGGACACAGTGGACAGGTTCGAGGAGGAGCAGCGCGCCTGGGTGCACGTGGCCCAGATGAAGACCTCCCGACACGGACACGCCGTCGTACCGCAAAGTGAGCACCGGTGCAGGGCTGAGGACAGGGGTGCAGGGCAGAGGACAGGGGTGCAGGGTGGATAGGGGTGCAGGGCAGAGGACAGGGGTGCAGAGCAGAGGATAGGGGTGCAGGGCAGAGGACAGGGGTGCAGGGCAGAGGACAGGGGTGCAGGGCAGAGGACAGGGGTGCAGGCAGAGGACAGGGTGCAGGCAGAGGACAGGGGTAACAGGGCAAGGACAGGGGTGCAGAGGAAGAAGGACAGGGGTGGCAGGGCAGAGGAAGGGGTGCAGGGCAGAGGACAGGGTTGCAGGGCAGGACAAGGGTGCAGGCAAATGACAAGGGTGCAGGAGGGATAGGGGTGCAGGGCTTAGACCAGGGTGCAGGGTAGAGGAACAGGGGTCAGAGAAGAGGACAGGGATGCAAGAGGCAAGGAGGGGTACGGGGCAGATGACAGGGGTGCAGAGCAAGAGGACAGGGTGCAAGGCAGGAAGAGTGCAGAGGCAAGGGGACAGGGGACAGGGCAGAAGACAGGGGTTCAGGGCAGAGGACAGGTGCAGGGCAGAGACAGGGGTTGCAGGCAGAGGACAGGGTGCAGGCAGAGGACAGTGGTGCAGAGCAGAGGAAGGGGTGCAGGGCAAGAGACAGGGATGCCAGGGCAAGGACAGGGGTGCAGAGCAGATGAAGGGGTGCAGGGTGGATAGGTGTGCAGGGTAGAGGACAGGGGTACAGGGCAGAGGACAGGGGTGCAGGGTAGAGGACAGGGGTGCATAAGCAGAGGACAGGGGTGCAGGGGCAGAGACAGGGGTGCAGGGCAGAGGACAGGGGTACAGGGCAGAGGACAGGGGTGCGGGCAAGATGACAGGGGTCAGATCAGATGAAAGGGGTGCAAGGTGGATAAGGGTGCAGGGTAGAGGATAGGGGTGCAGGGCAGAGGACAGGGGTGCAAGGCAGAAGACAGGGGTGCAGGGCAGAGGACAGGGGTACAGAGCAGAGGACAGGGGTGCAGGGCAGAAGACAGGGGTACAGGCTGCAGAGTGCAGAGGGCAGGGTGCAGGATGCAGTGGGCACAGTCACGGGCCTAGGGCGGTGACGTGATCGTTCACCGAATACTGCAAACGCTAACGTTCCCGGTCACCGCTGTCTTCCCAACAGGTGAGCTGGAGTTTCTGATCCTGGGCGGGGTGAGCTCGCAAGACGCGGCCGCTCTCAGTCTGGTGGAGCAGTACAACGCCCGCTCCAACCAATGGATCCGCGGCGTGGCCAAACTTCCCAGTCCGCTCTCCGGGCTGGCGGCCGTCACCATCCCGCCGCCCAGACGCCAGTCATGACGTCACCACCACGTGTCACAGGTGTGAACAGAGCCGCTGACGGGCCGGGCTGGTGGCCGTCACCATCCCGCCGCCCAGACGCCAGTCATGACGTCACCACCACGACACAGGTGTGACGTAAGAGCCGCTGAGGGGCCGGGCTGGTGGCCGTCACCATCCCGCCGCCCAGACGTCAGTCATGACGTCACCACCACGTCACAGGTGTGACGTCAGAGCCGCTGACGGGCCGGGCTGGTGGCCAGTGACGGTTGCAGGATATCTAGCGTTAGCTGTTGGACACTGAGTTCCAGAGTCCAACAGTGGAACTGTAGTAAAAGTGGAACTGTATTAACAGTGAAGTGTTTCGGACACTTCCGAATAGTTTCAAGTGTCGAGCTGTGCCTTCGAGTGATGGCTGCGTTGTGCTATGCGGTGTATTGGTAGACTATGATGAGACTTAGCCGCACTTCACGCTTTAATCTGCTGTGACTACTAGGTATTGGTAGACTATGATGAGACATAGCCGCACCTCACATTATAATCTGCTGTGACTACTAGAATGATTTTAACAGAAAATAACGACAGCGTGCCTGCATTATGTGTTCAACTGCTGTGACTACTAGGATGATTTTAACAGAAAATAACGACAGCGTGCCTGCATTACAGTAGTGTAATTGAGAATCTCGAACCAGCGCTGGTTCGGAACCTCAGCGTCCGACAGTACACATTCGGATCTACAAAACCACTCTACTCTCCGTCTGATACCCACTCATTGTTTCGCTTAGTTTATTCAAGCAGAGCACGTACAATGGATTCGTGCCACAGATACTAAGCAAGCCAGCACTAGCCACTTAGACAGGCTGTAACGAGCGGCCTGGGTACGCCGGTATACAGAGCTCAGGCCGGCTGCGCTCACAATAGAAGCAGCTCACTGCCCCGGCACCAGCCGCTATCCACAGGCGCAGCAGCCTGCAGTTCGACTCGACACCTGATACCGCAGCCGCTGCCGAGCCCTGCTCTCCACAGTACGAGAGAGAAGCTCCGCCGGAAAATACGCGGCTCTAGTTCGACATTGTCACTCCTTGTTCATGGCTTCGGCGCGGCAGTGCTGTGGGATTGCAGCTGCTGCTTCACTGAGCGAGCGGACCTCGGGCAGCTTTCCCACGAAGAACAGCTGGCTGTTGGGCCGCTGCACGCATACTCATGAGCCTTTCTTCAGACTTCCCAATTCAACATCCAAAACCTTGTAGGTTCACGTCTGGCTAGAGGGCGCCACAGGTATAGCCCCGGCTACAGGGATGACATGAACGTCATCAAAGTAGGCCAATGAAAATCTCCTCTGACATTGTGCAGTTAAGCTGTTCCAGGCTCCTTAAGACAGAGGAAATATAGGACAATAATTACAATAATTACCCACTACACAATAAATACGCAGCCGTTTCTGATCCCTTATATAACGTATGTGACTACTGAATAGCTAAACAAGTCCTCCCGGCCATGCATGTCTCAGTCCTCTGATCCCTTCTGTCGGTACAAACCGAACATGAATACGCACAGAGTAGTTTGTCAAGCAGGTCGCTAAAAACTGAGCACTGGTCCACCTGGATGTCAGAGCGGAGTCGTTACATCCGCACCGACATCACCGACTCGACTCGACTCGACTCGAAACGCGGCGGCGCCGGCAGGAGGGTTCTAATAACTGCTGGACACAGTCTATCAAATGCCGCGGCTCGAGCCCAATCAGTCCGGGCTTCCACAGTTAACGGCTGTCGCGCATCGCTGATAAACACAAGTGAAGAGGAATCAAGCTATACACAGGCGATATCCATAATCCAACCGCGCGCGCTGAGAAAACTCGTCGCGCAGTGATACTAAAACTACGTTAAAATTGATCCCCTCTCCACGGGCCGGCGAGCAACAGCGACAGGCCGGCCTGAGAGCGGATAGTTGATTAGATACTGGGCGCCGACAGAGCCTGAGAGCGGATAGTTGATTTGATACAGGGCGCCGGCGCAGTTATGCCTGATCATGTCCAAAGTCAGCAACACTGACTTGTCTGAAAACAGCCACTGTGGCCGCGCGAGGCGACTGAGACGCAGACTGTGTGTATGTGTGTGTGTGTGCCGAGCTGTACCTCGAGCTGCGTACAGCCGCTAGTCGGTCAGCTATCCCCACTCCACTCCACAAGTCCCCAGCTCAGATCAACACACCACTCCACTCTGAGCCCGCCGGCGGACCTTCAAAGTCACAATACCACCTTCCTGGAGAGACTGATCGCACTGCTCACCACGGCATTCTCACGTCCGAAGTGTCTACAATGGCCTCGGTGAGACATTCTCCGCGCGCCCTCTGCCTCCAGTTGAAGGTATCTTTCACACAGCGACGCCGAAGTGCCCACGACCACCAGAATCCCCGCGATTCTCACCAACGAACCGAAAACACTGATATCTATCCAACTTCCCGACACCAACTGTACTCTGGTGTGTTCTGCACCACCATCCATTACGTCAGCAGAACGAACCCATCGCTGCGTAAGTTGTCCCATTGCGCTCTTCTCTGAACGTCAGCCACTTAGCAACGCGTTCCTCCCTCGCCGGACCCAGGACATGAGCAGCTCATTCTGATCCCTAGAGCAGGACCTAGGACATGAGCGGCTCGTCCTGGGGCATGAACGGCTCGTCCTGGGGCCGGACCTAGGACACGAACGGCTCGTCCCTGGGGCCGGACCTAGGACATGAGCGAGTCGACGTAGTTGCCCGGGAAGAGTCCGGTGACGCCATCCATGACACCCTCCCACCATCCGTCGTCGTTCCTCTTCAGCACGTAGATGACCGAGTTCTCGGAGAAGCTCAGCTCGTCCTCCTTGTCGGCCGCGTAGTCGTAAACGGCCACCACTGGAGCAGAGGGGAGGGGGTCAGGTATAGGGTACAGGGGGGTCAGGTGGTGAGGGGCAGGGTAACACGGCCACCCACTGGAGCAGAGGGGAGGGGGTCAGTACAAGGGACAGGGGGTCAGGTGAGGAGCAGGGTACACGGCCACCACTGGAGCAGAGGGGATGGAGGTCAGGTGCAGGGTACAGGGGTCAGGTGCAAGGTACAGGGTACAGGGGGGTCAGGTGGAGGAGGGCTAAACGGCCACCAACTGGAGCAGAGGGGAGGGGGTCAGGTATAGGGTATAGGGGGTCAGGTTGCAAGTCAGGGTCAGGGGGTCAGGTGAGGGGCAGGTACACGGCACCACTGGAAAGCAGAGGGAGGGGGGTCAGGTATAGGGTAACAAGGGGTCAGGTGCAAGGTACAGGGTACAGGGGGGTCACGGGAGGGGCAGGGTACAAGGCCACCACTGGAGCAGAGGGGAGGGGGGTCAGGTATAGGTACAGGGGGTCAGGTGCAAGGTACAGGGACAGGGGGGTCAGGTGAGGGCAGAGTACACGGCACCACTGGAGCAGAGGGGAGGCGGGTCCAGGGTATAGGGGTAAAGGGGTCAGGTGCAAGTACAGGGTAACAGGGGGTCAGGTGAGGGCAGGGTACACGGCAACCACTGGAGCAGAGGGAGGGGGTCGGTATAGGGTACAGGGGGTCAGATGCATAGGTAAGGGTACAGGGGGTCGTGAGGGCGGGTACCGGCCACCACTGGAGCAGAGGGGAGGGGGTCAGGGTATAGGGTAACAGGGGGTAGGTGCAAGGTACAGGGGTACAGGGGGTCAGGTGAGGGGCAGGGTACACGGCACACTGGGCAGAGGGGAGGGGTCAGGTATACGGGTACAGGCGTCAGGTGCAAGGTAACAGGGTAAGGGGGGTCAGGTGAGGGGCCAGAGTAACGGCCACCACTGGAGCAGAGGGGGCGGGGGTCAGGATAGGTTCAGGGTCAGGTGGCAAGGTAACAGGGTACAGGGGGGTCAGGTGAGCGCAGGGTACACGGGCCACCACTGAGCAGAGGGGAGGGAGGTCATGGTTACGGGTACGGGTCAGGTGCAAGGTACAGGGTACAGGGGGGTCAGGTGAGGGGCAGAGGCCACTACTGCGAGCCGGGAAAAGAATGTGTCAGGACTCAGGAGAGGTACATAGTACAGTGAAGGGGAGAGGGGGATCATTGGAGGAGACAAGATACGCCAGTCAGTGGGGAAAATAGGATCACTAACATTACTACGTCGATCAGAGACGTGGCATACATATTCAATACATCACAGCAAATATTCCCAATACGTGACCATTTACGCCTGTCCCATTTGTATTGTCAACACAATATAGACTTATCGAGCTTTAACAGATACCTCCATGACTCCCTTAGTATGTGTATTCCAGTTAACAATCTGAGCTCATTTCCGCCGATACCCAAAACCACAACGGCAAATCCTAGTGAGCCTATCTGTCAGCTGGCATTGGGAGCGCTGCGGAGCCTATCTGTCAGCTGGCATTGGGAGCGCTCCAGAGCCTATTTGTCAGCTGGCATTGGGAGCGCTGCGGAGCCTATCTGTCAGCTGGCATTGGGAGCGCTGCAGAGCCTATTTGTCAGCTGGCATTGGGAGCGCTGCAGAGCGCTGCAGAGCTATCTGTCAGCTGCATTGGAAGCGCTTTGCAAGCTATCTGTCAGATGGCATTGGGAGCGCTGCAGAGCCTATCTGTTCAGCTGGGCATTGGGAGCGCTGCAGAGCCTATCTGCTCACTGGCATTGGAGCGCTGCAGAGCTATCTGTCAGTGCGCATTGGGAGGCGCTGGCAGAGCTAATCTCAGCTGGCATTGGAGCGCTGCAGAGCCTATCTGTCAGCTGGCATTGGGAGCGCTAAGAGCCTATCCGTCAGCTGGCATTCGGGAGCGCTCGAGCGCCTATCCGTCCAGCTGGCATTGGGCGCGCTGCAGAGCTATCTGTCAGCTGGCCCCAATTGGGACGCTGCAGAGCCTATGATGTCCAGCTGGCATTGGGAGCGCTACAGAGCCTATCTGTCAGCTGGCATTGGGAGCGCTGCAGAGCCTATCTGTCAGCTGGCATTGGAGCGCTACAGAGCCTATCTGTCAGCTGGCATTGGGAGCGCTACAGAGCCTCTCTGTCAGCTGGCATTGGGAGCGCTGCACGCCTATCTGTCAGCTGGATGGGAGCGCCTGCAGAGCCGTATCTGTCAGCTCATTGGAGCGTGCAAGAGGCCTATCTGTCAGCTGCCATGGGAGCGCGCAGAGCTATCTGTCGCTGGCATTGGGAGCGCTGCAGAGCTATCTGTCGTGGCATTTGGGAGCGCTTGCACGAGCTATCTGTTCAGCTGGCATTTGGGAGCGCTGCGAGCCTATCTGTCAGCCTGGCATTGGAGCGCTGCAGAGCCTATCTGTCAGCTGCATTGGGAGCGCTGCAGTCTGTAAATTTCGCAGTTCACAGAATCCGTGACACCCCCCCCCCCCCCCACACACACACACCGTCAACTGAGACTCTCGGACCGGTGGCCACCGAGCCGTCCAGCTCACCCTTCTCCATGTAGTCCTTGGGTACCCAGCCGGGCAGGGAGTCGTCGGCGACCACGCTCTGTTGGTAGCCGCCCGAGCGGTAGTGTCCTCCGGCGGCGCCGGGCGGCTGTGTCTCGGGCGGGGGCGGCGGCAGCGGCGGCGACGAGTCCCCGGAGCGGACAGAGCCAGGGTCGGAGAGCTGCGGCAGCGGTGACGGTGGCGCTGCGTCCCGGCAGCAGGCGGCGTTATTCCAGCACACAGCTACAGCTACAGCAGCACAGATATTCACCGGAAGGGCAACTCGGGAAATAACCAGATATCCTGTATTGACTTTATCCATTATTATATAAATATTTTGCAAGATAAAACATAAATTTTAGATCATATTTTGCCGTTAAAGACGTTCAAGTTGAGCTACATGAAACAGGGTTTTATACGATTCACAATCCTCAAGTTTTGCTAAGATAAATTTCGTGCCCAGTCTAATGAGAGCAGCTGATGAAGCAGATGACGGACTCAACTCGATAGGCTATAGCTGAAGCTTTCCACGAACCACGAATATCTCATTGCCTTATTTAATAAAATGTGTCAGCGTTAAGTTAGTGTTTAAGTTGTCCCACATATGCCGCAAGACTTGATGGAAACTTCAGTCGAAAGCTTGAGTCGAATATGACAATCTGAGTCGCAGACAACCCTGATTTTAAGTGTAAAAGCGAGCATCGGGTCACACAATACAGCTTATTACAGTGAAGCATGAAGTAAACAGCAAAAAGCAAATATTTGCAGCAATACATTTAAAAAGAGCAAATGCCCTTACTTCCATCAATGCCATCCAGAGGGGAAGAAATATATGCAGTCATATTTCAGTGATTTACATATTACGCTTCATACATATTACATATTACGCTGCTTGGCACGGCTACGTACCGTTGCCTGGGGTCGGGGAATGGTTACAGACCACGTGTTCAGCAACTTCTCTATCGAACATTACTTAAAAATAATATAGAATACAGACCTAGTATATAGCATTAACATCAAGCATATAAAAACGTTATGAGGACCAAAATTAATTATGCGAGGAACAAAGTGCAGTATTAACTTTGATAAGCAAAAGCTATTCCTGGGTTCGACAGAAGGGTCCGAAACAAACACGTAAGGTATGTTACGCAAGATGATTTGGGCTTAGGGGCGCCACAACTGCTGGGTTATATGGCGGTTCATCTCATACAATGATGCCAAAAATCGAGATATCTTAACTTCACAAGTTAGTTTTGAGCAAACAGAAATGTTACAGTTAGGGTACGGTCACTTCAACGCCTTCGGACCATTGCGTAGCAGTGAGATGAGAGAGAATGAATAAAGTGGGACAAAGTCGAACGCCGACTGGGCGACCGTCCATCGGCTTTGAGAGCCATCTCCCGCAGCGCGAAGCCACGGGAAGAGTCCAGACCACGAAGGCGGCCACCACTCCCGGGTTAACGTGACGTGACAGGTCGGTATACAGGACCGGCAGTCTGCAGGACGATGATGAATCGCAATGTCCAAATATGCTGCATGTTTACTTGAAACGCAATAACTCCAATTGATTAATACAACACCCAACGCTTGGCAAAAACGCGTTTTCAGTAACATGCTAAAAATCACAATGCAGCATTCGAATCCCAGGCCCACAAAACATCACACCCTCTACCCTACCCCTATACCCACCCTGCTACGTATCCAAAACACGCAAACTCTGCTGGCAGCGAGCAGAGGCCTGTTCACGGACCTGCGGTTGACTGCAGTTCGGCGGTCAGCAGTGGTTCGAAGCCGGGAGGGGTAACTAAAAGTGGGGATGGGCGAACGGTATGACGTCACATGGTTGCGGTTGACGGATGCTCCGGTGGTTGGAACGAAGCAACCACCGAGCCGCAGGATGAAATGTCACGTAAAGTGGCGCGCGCGGCATTCAGTGTTCGAGAGACGCCTGCCCGCGGTGACGCATGAGGAAAGGGGCGGGGCTAGAGCCTGCTGGAAACCGCCGAACCGCAGGTGGTCATGAACAGGCCTCAGAAGTTGAGCGGCAACCTCTCCCCACAGCTCATACAGGCCCCCAGCTGTTAGTGTAACTTACGGGGCATGCTGTTAGAGGCGGAACTCCGCAGGCGCAGCGTGCTGAGGCCGACCATACCGACGCCGGCTGCAGAGACGCTGAGTTAGATGGAGCTGAACACGGCACGCACGGCACTCAGGGCACTCAGGGCACTCAGGGCACTCAGGGCACTCAGGGCACTCAGGGCACTCAGGGCACTCAGGGCACTCAGCACAGGCGGGGAGACTCACAGAGAAAGTACAGGGGCGCCGGCAGCAGAGGCCGGTACTGGTACTGGTACGGGTACGGCGCTGCGAGGCGGTGGTACACCGTCAGTCGGTGGAGCCACACCGCGCCACACCGCGACACATACAGTGCATACAGCCCAGCCCACGGCGCGCGGCGGACGGCTCTGGCTATCAACAGATCTCCCCTGGCGTTAGGGCCGCGGGCCAGCTCCGCGGTCGGCGTCCCCGCATCATCATAGCAAACACATGTCACAGCCAGGCAAGCAATACCCCAGTCTCTGCCTCTGCCGTCCCAGGACGACAATCAGCGGCAGAAGCAGCGGCAGTTCACAGCGCAGTGATCCCAGGCGAGGTCAGAAGGCCCCCCGGCTACCCCAGCCTCTGGTGTCAGAAGCTGGGACGGCGCTGCAGCCCAGCAGGGGATATAGTGCCCCCCACAGGAACCTAGCAGGGGATCAATAGTGCCCATAGCAGGTCAATAGTACCCACAGCAGTCCAGCAGGGGTCTGTGGTGCCCAACAGCAACCCAGCAGGGGGCTGTGGTGCCCAACAGCAACCCAGCAGGGGGCTGTGGTGCCCACAGCAGCACAGCAGCCCAGGAGGAGGTCTGTGGTGTCCCACAGCAGCCCAGCAGGGGTCTGTCGGTGCCCCACAGCAGCCCAGCAGAGGGTCTGTGGTGTCCCACAGCAGCCCAGCAGGGGCCTGTGGTGCCCCACAGCAGCCCAGCATAGGGTCATGTGGTGTCCCACAGCAGCCCAGCAGGTGGTCTGTGGTGCCCCACAGCAGCCCAGCAGGGGTCTGTGGTGCCCCACAGCAGCCCAGCGAGTGGGCCTGTGTGCCGCCACAAGCAGCCCAGGCGAGGGGTCTGTGGTTGGCAAGCAGCAGCCCAGCAAGGTCTGTGGGTGACCACAATCAAGCCAGACAGAGGTGCTGTGGTTGCGCCACATGCAGCCCAGAGTGGCTGTGAGGTATAACCCAAAGCAGCCCAGCAGGGGGCTATAGTGCCCCACAGCAGCCCAGCAGAGGTATGTGGTCCCCACAGCAGCCCAGCAGAGGTCTGTGGTGCCCCTCAGCAGGAGGCCAGTGCAGTGACATCGGGATCCCCCAGCTGCGTACTCACGCTGTGACCCATGACCTGTGTACTCACGCTGGTGCGGGGTCAGGTTATATCCGCGTCCGTCGTGTCCACCAGTGGCAGCCGGCTCATTCATTGGTGGCGGCGGCGGTGGCCCCATGGCTGGCGACAGACAGGGCGAGACGGTGTCACACGGCGCGACAGACAGGACGAGACGGTGTCATCAGGCGCGACAGAACAGGGCTGAGACACGAGTGGTCACACGCGCCGCGCCATGACAGGCGATGACGGTGTCTAACGGCGCGAAGACAGGACGAGAACGGTGTCAACGGCGCGGAAGGGCGAGACGGGTGATCACATCGGCCGACAGACAGAGGCGAGACGCTGTCAACGCGCGAGCCTCACGACCAGCAGCGGGTGGGTGACGTACAGCGACCGGTCAGCAGGAAGACTAGTCATTAAGGGTGTAACCTGCACCTGGACTCCTCTAACGGCAGACATTCCACCACAATCACTACTGTAAGACGTGGTTGAAGTAAATTCAAATTGGGAAAATACGTCAGACTCGAATAAAGGGGATATGTAAGAAGGCCAGTCAAGATCAAATATGTGATGGCTTTGAGAAGACGGTGGAAATAATCATAACCCTTGAATCACATCAGCAGCACAGGTATAACAACGTAAAGCACATCAGAGCAGGACGGAAAAAGAGAGCTGTCGGTGTGCAATACCCCGACCATTGCTCGTCAATTACAAAAGAACACCACGCCATTCCTACTCTGAGCCGATATTTGACAGCCCAGGACCGCCACTGACCGGCTCAATCAGCCCGGGACCGCCACTGACCGGCCCAGTCAGCCACTTACAGGGTCGGGCTGCCTGACGGCCGCCAGAGGGCACCGTGCTCGTCCCTCCAAAGTCTGACAGAGGCGTCAGAGTGCAGCGTGCGCAGTAGAACGGGGTTAGTACCGAACCACGTTACATCACGGAGTCAGGTCAGGTAGCAGCCAGACACCACACACCCACCACGGTTAGAGGCCCGCTGAGCCTGAAACATGAAAACAGATAGCTACGATAGTAGTGCAGCCAGGTTTAGAGTGATCAAAGTGACGGCGAGGCTAACTGCATTGTATGTGCAGCCGAAGAGTTTAGCTGCATGTGCACAAATGTTCGAACTTTTAAGAGAGAAGCAATATGTGAAGCTAACCATCTGTGTTGCAGAGAATCGGATTCCCGTAATGGCGGTCATATGCAGCCAGTCCTGAGTGATGTGGTATTGAAGCGACGGCATAGGTACCCACAGGACTCCACACTCAGTAGACACAGATGAACGCCATATGGTGTAGCTCCCACTAGGCACATGGGCGCCAATATCAGGCTAACAAAACCTGCAGCAGACGCGGCGCATCCTGGACCGGCCAGAGGTGATGAGTCTATCGTATAGGCTATCTATAAAGTATAGGAACTTTTTAAAAATGGCCCCTTGGATTTTGGACACAAAAAATAAAAGCCAGTTCAATGCGACACCATACATATCGCACTGACAGACAACGTATGAGAGGAAAAGTAAGGGTGCGGGTGCTGCGGGCCGGCTTGCATCCAGCGGTACGTACGGAGGTGATGATAGCTAGCACTGTCGTGCGCGGCTATCCGCATCCTCGGCGGGTTTCGTGGAACAGTACGAGGGAGTGACTGCCGGAGCAAGCATTCAAGAGGTCCTTGATCAACTGTAGTCTGTTACATTCCCAGCCCCATACGACGCACGGGGTGCCGGCTCGCCGGGTTCCGAGGTCATGTCACACTGAGTCCTGTTCAGTCCTCAGACCTCCGATCACCAAGTCCGGACTGGCAGGTGCGGGCCCTTGGCCGGGCAGTCAGAGTCCAGAGTCGATGGCACAGCTGTAGTCATGTTCACTAAGCTTCTCAGCCTCATACGAGCGGGGAGCGGCGCTTGCCGAGAGTCAGTCCGAGTCCATGTCAGACCGATCCGTTACATCCCAGACTCTATTACCGAGCCCGGGCGGATGCGGGAGTCAGACGCCGAGTAACATTCCCAGTGTCCATACCCCGTTTTGAGCAAGGGGCTGGGGGAGTCGAGGAAGTCATACACACCCAGCGTCATACTCCGAGCTGGGGGATCAAGCTGGCTAGCTCGAGGTCAAAAAGTGACACTCGCCCGCTTCCAGGCCCGCCGCGGCCCCTCAGTTTCTGGGCCCCTGACAGACAGAGCCCGACAGCCGGTGCCGCAACTAGCGCACACAGTAAAGGAGATAAAGTAAATGATGAGCCCGCCAGCTGTTCGGACGTAATTGCGAAACAGATTCATATAACACGCTCTCGACCTACACGAGGCCAATATAGTCTTCCAGACTGCGTGATCAAGCGTTGGTCAGTCGACTCAGAAGGTTACTTCCCATTGTGGGGGGCGCTGTTGTGCGTGCCAGGAGTAAAGCGAGTGGGGTTTCGCTCTGCGCCCGGTGCAAACCAGTGTTATTCATTGGTAAGTTTCGTTCATAAATCAGGTTTGTTCCAAACTCATGAGCACATGGTCTGTGCACCAGACTTGCATCTCAGCTAAGTACGAGGCAGCAGCCAGCCTAGATCGTTACGGGAACCCAGAAGGCTGACCGCCGTGACGGGGATACGTTGAGTGCGGCGATTAAACATCACAGAAGAATGCCTGTAACACGCCGGCTTTATATACAAATTGAAATCACAAATAACTCGAAAATATTTGCGGCTCTCAATGTCCCTAACGTGATGTTAACGAACACATTCAGTGCATTTTAACAAACAACATGCCGGCATCCAACATACGGCTCCAGTGTCTCATCAAAAGCCTGTGCGTTTCCTTTTCCGCAGCGACTACTCATGGCAACGGCATGCTCCCGAGTCTACATTCTAACGCTACTCTCAAAACATAAAATAAACAAAAAACATAACAAGCACTCTCATATTTCCATAACCCAATGCAACGCAGAATACTAAAACAAAAAATAAATAAATCACATACTACCCAAAGCGATGCAAAACCATCACACAAAAACGCTAAGCTCAGGCAAGTGCGAAAATAGACATGTTTAACGCGTTGACATGTCACACAGCGTGTCCAGTCCAACTGATGACTACAAAACCAACTAAAAGGAGCCACATCGTGCTAAACACAGGAACCAAATGGTGCTACACCCGGCACAGTCACTAAGCACTCCCGCCGCGCCGCCTACAACACAGCGCCCATCACGTGCCGACCTAGTGACGAGCATGCCAAAATAGCCAACACAACTGCAGTACGGGGCGCCACAGCAGAGCAGCGGGGCGCCACTCACGCGAGTGTTTGTGCGCGGCTTCCGTCCGGTGCGTGGCCTGCAGACCGGACCTCTGACCCGCTATGAGGACAGAGCACACAGACACACACGCGTCACGTCACGGCACACTCGTGTCACGGCAGGTCACCCACTGCGACCACGGCAGAACGCCACTGGTTACCGTAACACGAGCAGTGGGCCGACGGCCGCTGGCCTGATGCCACAAGAAAGCAAAACAGCAGCGCTGGAGGTGAACTGAACGAGCACCGCGTCAATAAGGAATGTTATCTTCCGGAAGCGACCCAGTCCATAGACGCTGTTATTAAAACGAGCCACAGAAGTGTCACGAACACGCTCTAAAGCCGGCTGTGCACCGCGAGTCACTTGGCCAGCGTTACACACCGTATCAGACCGGCCCGTCAAGTCGCTTCAGACCACTGATGCTGGGTTAGCAGACACTATGGCCTGGTCTGGTCTGGCGCGCGGCCACCTCTGCTGTCCGGCAGGGGGCAGCAGGCGGCGGCTGTGGCTGTACTTACAGGGCATGCTGGTGATGGCGGTGGGCCGCGCCCCGGCCGGCAGTCCATGGCCGCCGGCTGACAGCATGTCGCGCGACACAGACAGAGGCAGAGGCAGACAGACACACGCGTCAGCTGGGATGATCTCTCAGGCAGACAGACATCACACACGTGGAACGTGGACAGGCAGCGAGACAGGCGTATCAGGCAGAACAGGAGGGGGACAGGAGGCGCGACAGGAGGTGGAGATGGAATGGGCACTGGCGCAGGCGGCACCGCCGGAACGGGACGCCCGAGGTGGACAGGCGGGACCCGACACCAGCTCAGACACCACACCCCACTCATCCACAGCGGCAGGCGATAGCAGAGCAGGCGAAGGCAGAGGCGGACCCGTCACCCGGCATTGCGGAAAGCAGCGACTCCAGGTCACACAATGTACAGACCAGCCCGTACTGTAGCCATTCAATAGAGTAGAGTCAAAATGACTGCGCGATATCGCATAGGCAAGCTACTCTGAAGCAACCATTGATTGTTATGAGAACGCCAGCTCTTAAGCCGTACGTTGGTCGATGTAAGGGCTCCAGTCGCAGTTGGCAATAGATCAGTGATCTTACCTGCTATACTGGACAGCAATGAAATTATACCACAACTTTCAGCAGTAAAGCACCCTGTCCTACAACTCAGTAACCCATCACCATCCCGGGCTCAACGCAGCAGAGCGCCAGCGCTGTACTATGGGGCAGCCCGCAGCCCCACCCCGCCCCACTCACAGTGTAGACTGGAGCCGGAGACGGTCCCCAGCCCCGCCCCACCCCGCCCCACTCACAGTGTATACTGGAGCCGGAGACGCGGGCAGAGGACTGCATACCGGGCAGAGTGGACGACATCCCACCGTACGCTGCCGGAACAGACGGACATACACACACAGACAGACAGACATACGGCGTGAGGAGCGGATAACGCAGCACCGCAGACCACAGCGCCAGAACCGCAGGATGCAGAGCTGAACACCGCCGCCGGTCGCAGACATATGACAGTGCGGGTTAAAGCCCAGATCACCAGGGACACAAAGCAGCAGGGGATTTAATATGGCAGAGAGAGAGAGACCAAACCAAATCAGCGAGAAGCAAGGCAGGCAGCCATCCGGGCAGTACTGTGAGCAGCCCTGCGAATGGTACACCCATAATTTCCGTTCGGTGAAGTAATTATTTGCAAATGATAATGAAGGACTGGGGAGCAGGCAGCAGCAGTGACTTTCGGCAGCCCCCAGCCGCCACAGCTGCTGCTGCTGCTGCCGGCCTGCTGTTGAGGAGAGCGGCAGTTACCAGAGGGCAGACAGCAGGCAGCACCACACCGGGCACCCGTCAGGCTTATTGACATCCATCTGTCCCTGTCAGCAGCCCGGACCAGTGGTACAGTGTCTCAGCCAGCGGCTGTAACTTGGCTGTACACTCTCTGACATAGAGTGACACTGAATGCTGGAGGTGCTGCTGCGGCCATGGTGTACACTGTACACTCTCTGACATGTACTCACATTGAATGCTGGAGGTGCTGCTGCGGCCGCCGGCAGAGGTGGCGCTGACGGAGAGGCCGGAGGAGGACGGCATCCTCATGCCGGGGCGGTAGGCCGGCTCTCCGTTCTCACTGCCGCGCTGACTACGGGATCTGACAGCCACACAGACACACACGTCACGAACGGGACGCTGTGATGGAACGGAGTGGTACAGGCCGGCTCTACCGGGGTAGCAATATCCATCCAGCAGCTCGTCATCCAGCTACCGCAGTCATATACACTCAAATATCACCGGCCACGCCATCCGTACCACCCATCAAACGTTCAAAGTCCAACAACAGAAATGAAGTCAGCTTAGCCAAATTGCAAGCATGGCATACAAGCACCTCACCAATAACCGCTATATTATCCAAAAGGAAGGTGCACAGCGCCGTCATCACCCGCAGGCTGCCGGCGCCGCTCACCTGTAGATGCTATCTCCGCCTCCGTCGCGCATCACTGCGCCGGCCGGCTGTTCATGGTGCATGGGGTGCACCATCCCGACCTGGGGCGACGGACTGGCCGGCGCAGGGCCGGCCGGCCGCGGCACCGTCGAGTAGCCGGGCGCGCGGCTGCCCTCCGGTCGGCGCGGGTGGCCCACCGGGTAGTTGACGGCGTAGTTGCTGGGCACCTGCGGCGGCGCGATGGCCGGCGGCGTGCGGTACTCCTTATTGTTCCTACTGAGCGTGCTGGCCGAGCGGGCCGGCTGCGGCGGCGTCGGCGGTTTGGTGGTGGGCGCCGGCCCGGTGGCGTACACCCCGCCGCCGGCACTGCCCGAGGCGTACACCCCACCTCCGGCGCCAGCTGAGGCCGCCCCGGACGAGCCCTGTGAGGAGGTGGAGTTCTGCCGCACTGGCCGAGACATGGCGGGGAGGCCGGCCGAGCTGCCGTGAACCCGCACCCCGTGACCGACCTCATCCAGAGCTGACAACAGACACACACAGTACAGGCGCGCCGTCAGAAACAGAGAGTCTCCTAGAAAGGAGACATTATTCAGTTACAGACAGTTTGGTATGAGTAAACGAAACATAAAAATCGTTCCGAAAGTATCAAAATTAGCGAAGTTTGTCGTGAGTCTGTTAAAAATATAGCAGCACTCCCATAACGTTAGCTACAATACCATACGAAGTGAAAGTTAATCACGAAATACACAAAATGAGTAAGAATCACTTTGCACCAGTCAATGCAAATATTCCGACCCTCCCCCCGCAATGGTCAGCTCTAAGAACCACCACAAGAACTGACCTCCGAAGTCGATCGGTTTTCGGACATATTTGATGGGCCGCTCCGGGTTGACGGGGGCGATGATTTTGAACTGGCGCGTGGACGACTTGTTGGTGGTGAGCACTCCGATCTCGCGGCGGGCTACCTTCTCCTTGTGCACCATGACCGTCTGCGGCGGGACGAGACCGGAGGTGATGCGTCACAATACGTCACATCAGCGATGTGACGCGTCACAGTACGTCACATCACCGATGTGACGCGTCACAGTACGTCACATACGTCACATCAAGTATGACAGCGTCACAGTACGTCACATCACCGATGTGACGCGTCACAGTACGTCACATCACCAGGGTGACGCGTCACAGTACGTCACATCACCGATGTGACGCATCACAGTACGTCACATCACCGATGTGACGCGTCACAATACGTCACATCACCGAGGTGACGCGTCACAGTACGTCACATCACAGAGGGCGGGGTGCTCTAGAAGGGAGTGGCAGTGGCTGACAGAATGATTCCCGTCTGCCGCACACAGTGTCTGAGAGAGGAGGATACTCTGAATAGCGACCACTCACTCCGGCCGGCACACCAAGATGGGCGCCGAGGAGGGATACAGGTATGAAGAGGGGTATTTTTTATATTCAGAATCAGCAGAACCACAATGCATAATACCAGCACAACAGCTATAAGAAATTAATTAAACTTAGGCTCTATTGATTAGGTTTTACTCATGTCTGCTGTGTCAGGACCATCATAAAACAAAAGAAAGTGGTTATACCATACCTGAGCAATGTTGGTGATCTGGCTGCCCATGTCGGAGATCTGCTGCTGCTGAAGGTCCAACATCTGGATAAAGTTGTACGCCAGCGTGTTGATTTGATAGGCGACACTCGCCAAGCTCTGGGTGGTGAAATTCTTTGTTTCTTCGAGAGCTCCACGACGATTCTCCGACTGCGAAAATGGAACAGCAATATAAAACAATAAATTAGCATATCACAATTCATGATTGTATTAACATGCAATATACTTATAATTGATCAAATAAATGTCACTAACCAATACGAGATGGAAAAACGTTGCCTTTCCACCATCAAGGCATTGGGGTTAAATAGTGACAGGGTAAAAAAGCTGCCCTTTGTTTCAACATACACAGAAAGCAAAGAAAATAATGCCTTCAATTATAGCTCAGACAATGTTTTCATCTCCAAATACTTATCAGGACACAGTAGCAGATGCTCTGTAACAGTGGGTGGTCACGTGAGCACCTGACTGACTCACGTTGATATAGTTTCCCTCGCAGTATCAGGACACAGTGGCAGATGCTCTGTAACAGTGTTCACGCGAGCTGCACCTGACTGACTCACGTTGATATAGTTTCCCTCGCAGTACTCGGCCGAGCTGCACCTGACTGACTCACGTTGATATAGTTTCCCTCGCAGTACTCGGCGACCCGCTCCAGATTTGTATGGCTGTCGATCAGGTCCTGGCGACCTTTGGGGATCTCCTGAACGATCAGCGAGTGGAGGTCGGCCATCATGGCTACAGCCAGCAGCCACTCACGGACCGCACAGACTACCTCCCACCGGCGGGCACAGTCGCCAACCAGCACAGGTCACCTCGGACCAGCGGGTCAACTGTAGACCAACCAGCGCAGAGTACGGCTTCAGACACTCAGTGACGAAGTGCTGAAACACAGGAACACAGTGTCAGCATATGAATTACTGAAAATACCTGCAGGTGATGCAAAAGTTTCCTTTTAAATATCAAAATATTGTTAAGTTATAGACCTAATCAATACATATATAACCTAGGGCTAGAGAACATAATGCCTGTGTCAAAGTTAGCTGGTAATGCTCCATCAGGTATAAATGTTTGTGACAAAATTATGGCAGCAATTAGCAAATAGTGTCATTGTTATAATGCAATATTATAAGAGTTTGAGAATGTGTGTTTACATTGAACTTGTTTGTCTGTTTATTGGGGTTTTCGGGCGCGCCGACAACTAGGGTCAATTTTCGCCCATACATTGAACTTGTGCCAGCCACATCCTGGTTGGAACAGCACCAATAGTTTTGAAATCAGAGAGCTCAGCAAATGAGTAAAAGCAACGCACACACTAGAGCTACAGCAAGTGTTTTACAATACACATAGCCAAGTGAATACTGGGACATGGGGACAGGGTTAAAAGGGAATGCATGCAGCGTTGGATTTCTGGCCGCTTTCTAGTCCCGGTACTTTGCTCTCTTCAATGAGTTACCCCCGTTTCGGTCTCAGCCCTTCGGGTCAAGCTAATCCCCGGGTCATGCCTGCGGCCGCATTCCCAACCGTTGGAGGTGCAAACTTTGGTGGCAGCAACTGAGTTATATTCTGGCCTAATATACCCAAGAATTATGAAAATAATAATAAATAATTCCAAGTAATAAGTACGTACCACGCTAAATATACCCTCTTATATTCTGTAGTCAAGAATATTACTCTTCTGGGGTTCAGAATATAACTCATTTGTGAACAAAGTTTGCATCTTAACAGGTGTTTACTTCGGCAGCGTTCGCTGAACCCGAAAGGCTGAGGCCGAAACGGGAGTAACACTTTAAGAGAGCAAAACACCGGACCAGAAAACGACCAGAAATCCAACACTGAATGCATGTGTCTCTGTTGACTGTCCTAAAACCAGCCTGGACAGACATCCACCCATAGGTAGTCTGAGTACTACACTGCCACCAGTCAGCCATTTGGGTGACAGGGATTTTAATATGTTTAATGGATTCCATGACAAATCTTCGTCCCGCATTTCTTCGTCGAGCATTTCTTCGTCCGCATTTCTTCGTCCGCAAACATTCGTCTCCGCATTTCTTCGTCGCGCGTTTCTTCGTCTCGCATTTCTTTGTATCCGCAAATATTCGTCTCGCATTTCTCCATATCCGTAAATATTTGTCTACGCATTTCTTCGTATCGCAAATATTCGTCTACGCAAATCTTCGTCCGCAAATATTCATCCGCAAATCTTCGTCCGCAAATCTTCGTCTCGTATTTCTTCGTCCGCAAATCTTCGTCCGTCAGGTGGGAAATACTTCAGCAACGCACCTCCCCGATTTATTGGTTGGTAGCACTCACAACAGTCTCTAGATGGAGACATCGAATTCTCAAAATTATCAAACTATAAAATTCTAAAAAATATCTAAATTCTGCCGGCCAACAGGAATTGCACGATCGGGTGGTGAGGTCAGGACCAGCGCAACAAGCTCTTCTTAGCGCGGGCTCTGACCTCGGAAAGCCATCCCTACAAAGCATTCGGACTAAATTTATCTAAAAAAGAGATTCATTCAAAAAATTATTAATTTATTATTTAAAGCTGCGTTTTTAATCTCAATCTCATTCGTTAACCACGCCCGAGCTAATTCTGACTCGCTAATTCCTAACCACATAGGGATGTATTGAAATGCCGACGGAGGCTGCACCACATCAACTCCATCCAGCCAGCGGAACTAGGCTGAAGCCCAGCTGAACCGGCGCGTACGAAAGTTATGAATTAGAGCTGCAGTTTTATAATGTCGGTACCACTGGGGGTCAGCCTAGGTCCGCTGGTTGGATGGAGTTTATGTGGCACAGCCTCCGGCGGCATTTCAACACATCCCTATGTGGTTAGGGATTTGCCAGACTGCAAGGCATGGCATATCTGACGGGATCTCGTCGGTGCGGGCCTGTCTCGCCTGGTGCAGATTTCAGATTTGGTGCGGATTTAGAGAAGCTGGTGCGGATTTGGTGTGCAATGCCCCTGAAACACTCTTTCTTTCGCTAAAATGTCCTCAGATTTGAGATAGGATCAATAGTTAAGGCTCCAGAGGTCAGCGAAGGTCAAAATGCCTTAATTTTACTGACAAAGTTTTTTGCTATAACTTTTTTAAGGTATCATTGGTAAGGGCAGCCGATTTTTGCCACCATGTGTTTCGTCAATCACGGCGCTATCGAAATCAATTATCCCTATGATCTAGCTAGGTCAAACTAAAAAAATGACCTGACCTGACCTGAGGTCATGTCAAGGTCAAGTCAAATTTAAATGTCAAATCGATGGAGTAGACAAGAGAAAACACATGGTGAAAACAACAGCACTCTACCTCAACGTAGAAGAGGAGTTATTGTACAAAAACCATATGACCTGGGGGCACATTGGATTTGACCTTAAAGAGGTCACGGAAGAAAAATACAACATGCATCCTTCTTCTTAGCTTCAAAATAGTGATTAGGATGAAAACTGACCATATTTGGCCAGATTTTGATCGATTTGTGCGCATTTCAATTTTCTCCCATAGACTTATAATGGGAGGTCACAAAATTGGCATGACCTCGGGTCACCGATCTAAAAAATCCGAGATATATGAACTGTAGATACTCGAGGCCTTATTACACACTGTGAGTTTGAAACTGTTTGGTTCACCACTGTGGCTTCGGCAAGATGTCAAACTTACAAAAACGTGACTTGAGGTCAGGTTCATTTAATGTGACCTGACAACGTGACCTTAAAAAGTTAGGAAGTAAAAAAACTCGGAAAGTGTGGGTAATTGGATGCCCAAACAGGTATGCACAAATTTGGCGGCGTCCTATACGCGCCGCCGTTTTTTCCGCTAATCCTGAAAAATAATATGGGGTGGACGGATATCCCCCCCCCGTCGGTGGCACCCGGGTTTAACAAAGCTTTACATGCTTTTTCACTTGAGGAAACTAAAGCGCTGAAGAAATGAACTCTCGATTTCCAACCCAATAAGATGGTTTTACTGGTTTTGAATGGGTTGGTGTTGATCTTTGGCTGGTCTGTGGCGGACTGGTGCAGATTTTTTGGCCTGCTTGGTCCGGGTTGGTGCGGATTTTTGTCATGGACTGGTGCAAGCCTCGTGTGACCTCCTGTGCCACACTTTTTTGCAGTCTGGGGATTAGCGAGTCAAGGATTAAGCTCGGGCCGTGATTTACAAATGGGATGAGAAAAAACGCAGGCTCTAAAACAATAAATGTCACTACTTTTTGGATGATACATCCCCATGTGGTAGGGATAAGCGAGTCAGGAATAGGCATTATGCTTGGGCGTTGGCTTACGAATGGGATTGGAGAATAAAAACGCAGCTCTAAATAATAAAATGTTGCTATTTTATTGGATGAATCTTTGATTCGGACGAAGATTTTGGCGGACAAAGTTTTGCGGACAAATATTTTGCGGAACGAAGAATTTGGGCAGACGAACGAAATGCGCGACAAAGATTTGCGAAACAAATATTTGGCGGACGAAGGTTTGTGGACAAAGATTTGCGAAACGAAGATTTGCGAACGAAGATTTGCGGGACGAAGAAATGCAAGACGAAGATTTGCGTAAGACGAATATTAGCGATAACGAGAATTGCGTAGACGAAGTTTCGCGGATACGAAGAAATGCGAGACGAAGAAACGCGCGACGAAGAAATGTGCTACGAAGAAACGCGCGACGAAGAAATGCGCTACGAAGAACTGCTAGATGAAGATTTGCGTACTTTTGCGAAGATTAGCTACAAAGAAATGCTGGACGAAGATTGGTCCAGACGCGTGTTTAATGTCCTGTTTCTTAAGTCATTGTATGTCCCATCATGTTCAACTCATCACAGAAAACATCTCACTATGATCATACACAGAAACAGAATCAGTTCAAACATGCAGGTGCATTATACTAAGGAAACAGACTGCAAAATATGACATTTTTGACTGAGTGGGCCTGCCCTGGCTGGTGCGTATTTAGTGAGAGCAGTGTAGATTTGGTAGGGCGCTGTGTGGATTTGTAATTGTGCAGTAGGTACCTATATTGTGCTGCAGGTAACAACTGGGACAGCAACACAAGAGAGGAAAGCAATAATCACAAATCACCTTTTTATTGGCATTTTTGCCACACAATATATTATTGCTAAGTACCTGACTAAATTTCCTGGTAAATTTCAAAGGTTTGTAGGAAAACATATTACTTATCTTAGTTCATAATAAGTTCTCTATGAATGGGAAGAAGTACTGTTTTTAAGCATAAGTCACAAACCATCTTTTAAAGTGGTTTCATAACCTTATTTGGTAAATGAAAATCAAAAGAAAACTTTGCTCTAACTTTTAAGAATATATCAAATTGATTATGGCCACTGGCGGATCCACGGGCGGCAGGGGCCTTCGTCACCCCCCCCCCCCCTATTTGCTGAAATTGACGAAAATTGTACATATATTCCAGCTATAGAGGGAAATCTAAAATAAACCTTTTAGCTAGGCATATTTGTCTTAAACCATTCAGTAAGGTACAAGGAAGCCAAATCCGATGAGTTTTTCGAATTTGATAAAACTTTTTTAAATTTAGCCCCCCCCATGCCCAGGTTCTGGATCCGCCAGTGATTATGGCTAACATATTTAATGTTCATGCATACCACATCATCATGGAAACCTAGAATGTTTGTTGATTGGGGTTTAAGGGCACACTGACATCTTTGGTCAATTTGCGCCCATCAGTTGTTCACCCTAATAGAGATGAGAAAGATAAATTCATGACAAACTTGAACTGCTAAGTGCTGAGTCAATCACAAAAAGCCAGCAACACCAAGACTATGAGGTTTGCTTGTGTATACGCCAAACATAAATTAATATCACAACCAAAAATGAAATACAAACAATTATCAATTCAATATGTATATTTTTCCATTGATTTAAGACTATCCTCCAAGTGATTTGTGTACAAATGTGAATTTAATGAAAAAGGAACACAATTAAAAACCCTACTTTCTGCCCACTTGTTTAAAAAAGCATTAACAATATAATATGAATAGTGGATTTCCCAAAGTTAATGCACACTGCAAAATAGCCTCACCTATTTCCATACGCAATACGGTGTTTTTATCGTAATTCAAATTATGATTCACCAGTGGTATAAAGGTAGTGCTAAAGTGTTGTAGTGCCCTGTGATTCACCAAAACTGCCCACAGGATATTAGGATACGGGGTCCAATAAAAATGATACAAGTAATGATTAATAATAATCAAAATGCTCAATACAAAACAAAATATCACTTACAAAAGACCGTATCCAACACTTTTAACACTGCTCTAAAAAGCCAGGAAAGTATAAATGTTATATGCTTAAATGTTATTGTTACTTGTGTATTATGTATATTTTGGTCTCAATACGTCATGATTCTAGACCAATGAAAGAGCAGATTGTTAAAGGCAAAGTAAGCATTTACATGGCTACATCACCCATCCCCAATGACCTGGTGGCTAATCCCGTGACGTCAAGATAGTCCCTTGTCTATCAGATTAATCTATCTTTTATTTAGAGCCTTGTTTCCTTTAGTTCCTGTCTGTTACGCCCATTGCTGCCATATAGGGTAATGTGCAGTTATATTTATTTACTGGGAAAAGTAATTGATTTTTGGGGGGCTGACAATTGTAAAAATAGTATTTCAAAATCGTTTTTTGTTGTTTTTTAGTTTTAGAGTGCGCTCTCTCTCCTTATATCTTAATTTGTTTGATAAAAGCGCCTCCGCTTGTATCCATGCTTGTATCAATATTTAGAGGAAATTAGTGTTGCAGCACTAAATTCTATAAAAATTGTATAAAATGTAATTGTAACAGGATCACCATATTTGTCGCGTAATGCTACCATATCGGCCCAACACGCGCGTGCCCGCGCTTGCTTGCTTTGTGGCAGATTTCGCAGATTTAGATGGCGACAAGTTTGTTGTTTTAGCGATTAAAGTAATAACATTAATTAATTGATCACCAATTAAACTACCACTTCAAGGTAGGTGTCATGTTGAAGAAAGCCTCTCCCGGGAGGACTTGGACTAGGGTCAGACTTTTGTGCCAAACTGAAGGGCTCGCCCTATGATGTGGAACTGACGCTGTAAAATCGTGTATTTAGTATTGATTCTCACGATAATCCTACCTTAGCTATTTGCCACTTGGTCACTTTTAATCTTGCGAGAGTCAAGATACTACCTTTTCTTGGTAACGGTGGAGCTGACATCACCGTCGCAGTCGCTTTTCTGTACCTGTTATGTTACTTATAATAATTTTGCCTAATAATGTTGGAACAAAATATGTAGGTATTTAGTGTTTCATCGTGCTCACTTGTCACAATTATTGTCATATTTATAATCATGCAAATAGGTAGGTACCTATATTGTTGCAGGAAGATGCATAGGGAAAATAAGGATCACCCATGACATCACTTCATGTTATCACAGAGAACATTTAACATCATCCATTAATAATAATATTTTGGTAGGATTTGAAATTTCTTACTTAATGATACTGGATAATGTTGATGCCATCTATTCTAACTTCCTTTTTCATTACAGAACCATGAATGTCCGCACTGCCACACCAGATGATCTCATGAACATGCAGCACTGCAATTTGCTCTGCCTTCCAGAAAATTATTTAATGAAATACTACTTCTATCATGCTCTCTCCTGGCCACAACTCAGCTATGTAGCTGAGGATGAGAGGGGCAATATTGTTGGGTAAGTCCAGTTTGGTTCTATCATTGCACTAAATGTGATGTGGTTGTGAATGTAACATTTACCAGTTAGAATTTACCATCTAACATTTACTAGTTGGATGCCTTTATTGTGCCAGGAACAGCTGGTGGTTCTTATTTTGTTTTTCCTAACATGAAGGAGCACTTTGCATTCTAAACTTTTAATGACCAGACTTTGAGACAGGTAAAGTTCACCCATGAAAGGTGTAAGTTGTGTTGTCCAAAACATTAAAAATGGTCTTAACACATTTTTCTGTAGAAATCGAAGCACAAAGCAAAAACAGACAAACATGGGCTATGCAATCC
>VOPJ01011522.1:0-34956 GCA_014673585.1 Semibalanus balanoides
TAAGTACTATTTGCATATTTTCCAGTTGACTTATAATGGGAAGGTTCCGAGATCGACACGACCCAAGGTTTCCGATGTAAAAGTCACTGATAGCAGATTTCTCCGTACGTTGACAGGGCCTCGGACTCTGGACCGGTTTTGCAGACACGGGTGTAACCAATCTACACGCGTCCGTTTTTAACCAGTCTGGTCACACTTGGCGTCACAACGTTATATTTTGAGTGGACTTTCATTTGCCATCCTCAAAAGTTAAAGATATTTACTTTGAGCATAAAGACTAAAGAGTTCAGGGTAAACAATATTTGGTCGCCACGCTTCGAAGAGCCATATGATCATCAAAAACATGATATCGGCGGAGTTTGCGATAACCTCATTCTCTTGTTCATTCCATTTGCTTTCAGAGCATATCGAGTTCAATTAGCTCCTCACATTCTATTTAGATGCCATGCGTTGAGTCTTTGTTGAGTAATTGAGTAGGCCAATTTAGTAACGATTTCCTATTCAACCATTCTGCTACAACACTTATACGAGTTCTAAAGAGTAAAAATTATAAATGGATCGGTTGCGCTTATAGGAACAAAATGGTGCCATTGTAAATCTTCTACGAGCTATATTGAGTTATTCACGGTTCGGTGCAGTCAATGGTTCTGTGCTCGCGTGTTGTTGTTGAACTCAACTTGCAAAAAACATTCTCTTGTTAACAAAAAGTATTGTATCGACTAGAAAACCACTATTAAACTTGAACATTCTGCCTACCGATCATATTGGTTTTCCTGCCGATTTAACGCGTTTGTAAACACTTTTTTAACAAGGCAACACACGCATACACGAAGTGATCAGGGAGAAACATTCACGGGAAGAAACAATTTTATTGATGTCACACAGACATTTGACACAGACATTTTTGCATTTGAATACCTCATGTAAAACTGATTTGATGCTCACGGGTTTGCAGTGCAGAACACACTGATTTAGCTCGCGTTTCGCCGCGGACCAGGCAACAGTACAATCCATCGTATAGAGCTTCATGGCACTGGCAATCCAATGAAATGGGAATGGGAACGGGAATGGGTGGAAATGGGGCGCATATTTGCAAATCATGGAATCCGGCAAACTGGATATGGGACCATGGGACAGGCCATATCATATTGGACGCATAAAACAGTTAAATATGCTGAAATGGGTGGGAATGGGAGTCCCATCAAGTATGAATGCGGATTGGGATGAATTTGGGTCTTGCTGAATGGGCTGGAACGGGATGGGGGCTGAAAATTTGTTCCATGAAGGGCTCTACTGTCGAATCATATATACTAATGGTCCGATTTAATTGTATGAGCTGCAAACCTAAACGGTTGCTGTGACGAGCGCGATTTTTTGGGAAATGAAGTCACTTGATATGACCTAGTGACCTGACCTGGGATGACGATTATGCCGCGCACCGCCGTATTTGACGATCGGTAATATCGAGAGAAAAAGTTGAAGGGTGGGGGAGGTCAAACGTCTCCTGGCACTGCACATAACACAAAAATGGGAACCCCTAGGAATGATTACCTTACTTGATTTTAACTTGGCTTAGGATAGGGAAGGGTAAATTTTTGTCAATATGTGTATTTCCTGCAAATGCACATCGTATTTTCTTGAACCCATTTTATCATAGCAAGTCATCGACGACGAAAACAAAACATACACAAAACATCAAACACCTAACAAAAAAAATGTTTAAAAAACTTACAGCATTCCTACATCTACACACATACAAGCATTGGTACATCATAGGCGGCCTCGGCCCGCGCCGTCTCCCTAAACCCTACTCGTGGCCACCCCGCGAAGCGGTGCCCCCTTACCACCTGGCACCTGCACCGGCCGGCCGTGCGAGCCGTCGACCGGTCGAGTCGGCGCCGGCCCGCACGGCAGACCGGCCGACCGGCCCCGCAGCTTATGCTGAGGGCCGGTCTTGGGTTTGCCCGGATGGAAAAGGGCGGGAGTTTATTCTATTATTTCGTCAATATGCTTCATGCATTATATAAGTTTTCACTGAAATTCATACGAAGTTCCGGGCTGTTTTCGTCTGTTTTCGTCTATCAAAATTAACGGTGGAGGCATCGGACCATCGGACATCGGTCATCGGACATCGTCATCGGTCCATCGGGCACGGTATCGGGCATCGGTCGACTACGACAATCGTCGTCTCTTGGGGCGACCAGAAGGTGGTGAACCGCGTCTCGGCGTCGGACGGCAAGGTGAAAGGACCTTGGTGGCCGGCGCTGTGAGCGGGGAGACGGTGTCCCGGCGCTGGCCAAAGGTGGAGGGACTGCTCGCCGTCAGGATCTTTCTCGCCGGAGACGCAGCCGGAAGTGGCGAATCAGTGCAGCGACGCCGGCGGTCAGCATCTCTGCATCCCGACGATGGTGAACGGCACGGCGGAGGCATCCTGCTTCTGCCCAGAGGGTGAGGAGCTGGTGGACCTGACGTGTCAGAAGGTTTACCCGGCCTATGCGGTGGTGGTGGGGCCTGGCTCGCTGCAGGTCGTGGATCTGCAGATGGAGCAAGGTGACGGAGATTCTCTCTGACCTCACCGACGCCACCAAGGCCGACGGTCGACAGTGAAGCAGGCAGCTGGAGACGTGCGCTGATGATATGTGACCGGAATAGTACAGCTTCCTGTCTGAAAATGCTCGGAAAGCTGATTCAAAACCGCCTAAGGAAGACATTCTTGCCTTTAAAAGAAATGCAATCGTAGGCAATCAAATAATCGTTTACAGCAATACAAATTACTTTCGCATCTTGCCCATTTTATACTTAGCCAGTTTATGAGCTTCGTCGTTCAACAAATCACATTATTTCCTAACGTCAATTGTGTATTCACTTGGTCCAAATTCGGTTCAAATCTGCATTATCTTTGTCGCATTTTGTTTTAATTATATGCAGCATCTGTATACATTCCTGTTATGTCGGCCACAGCCTCAGGACGAATAAAGATGGCGACGATGCATGACGATAAGCTAAGTGTGAATTATGGATTCTAAGTAGTTGTCGTTTCAATCTAGTATTACACACATCTTCATACTAGAAAAACACCCTTAGTCGGTCCGAAACGGGTGGCCTTAACCTTTCTTCTCCAATGTGAAATAACATTACAAATTTGCTTGAAGTTAACAGGGCACACGAGGCACGACGATCCCGGTCGCCATGTTTTGCTGGCCGCTCGGGGGAGGGGGGGGGTGTCAGCTGCGGGCCGGCTGAGCGCGAGGCCGATGGGTCGTGGCCGCATGTTGCGCAATCACCACCACCATTATAGGGAAGACAAGGCTGGTGTCGACGCGCGCTGCTCCTAAACCCAACAGCGGAGCAGAAGTTGAGAAACATGATTCGCTATTATTATGTCATAAATGTTTAATGTGCAAATCTACAGCCACATCAACCGAGAAGTTTTGAAGAAATACGCCTCTGAAAACCATGGCTACAGCCATACGAATAGTTTTCCCCTAGTTGACGGAAGACCTCGCGTCCGTTCGGTAACGGTAACGAGGGTAACTGCATGTATCCACTAATGCACCATCCTTTCTACATCACGGCGATTCTCAGAGCGAGTTAATCTAACTAGCCAGCTCCTGAACGGTGTTCTACTTCATGTCACCTGCACTCTAAAGCATGCAAATCCATAGTGGCATTTGCAGTGCTTCCTGCGACCTAAGCTAGCTGAGAACAAACAGTGACTTCAGTGACGTGAATCGGAGCAAGAGGTTATCGCTCGCAATTCCAAGCAATGTAATATTAGTCAGCCAAATCTGACAGACACCGGCTTTAAGATCAGCTTTATGTTGACCACATCGGAGTCGGGAGCTGCGGTGGCCGGCGGGGCTGGTTTGAACCGAGACCGCGGCGTGGCGGCGTCTCTGGGGGACTGCGGACCTGGCAGAGTGCTGATCCCGAGGAGCGGTGACCGGTGACCGGTGACCAGCCCCCGGACCGGGTCCACCGACTGGTTACCGTCCACCACGGCTAATCCTGGCCGCGGGCCCAGCAATGCCGTCCGACCAGCAACAGAGGATGGCCAGCGCTGGCCGGCGCCGAGCCCCGCGCCGTGCCGTCCCGGGTCTCATATGATAGCAGAGATGGTCCGTTCGGAATGGAAGCCTCCCATCATGACCGCCGAATTCCATGATCAGCCCGAAATTGCCACCATCGGCGCAGATGGGATCGGTTTTAAGCCGCCTCAGCTGGCCGGAACTGCAATTAGCCGCCTTATGAAATAGTTACGTGTCTATTTTAAGTTCTGCTGCGTTATGGCGGGCCAAAGCGTTTCCATGTGGGATTTCACTGATAGTCACTACAGGTGATGCAATGCAAAATAGCGATAGCTGCTCTCTGACCGCCTATAGCCGCTCTCTGGACGAAGTATCAGCTCCTGCTCAAATGAGGCACTTCGGGTCCGGCTAGTGCTCAAACAAAAACATAAACAGCATAAGAGCAGCACGAGTTGAGCCATCGGTTTACTTCCGCTTGCAAAGCATTAGTTCAACCGAATACCACTTGAAACAACTTCAACTGCAACGAGCCCAAGTTTCACGAACAAAAAACAAACTTACTAACTCTGTGCCAAACTTATTTACATTGCTTGTACACGCATGACCTTGCTGCCTCAACTTAGGAACCATTATGGGCAGGATTGTTTTCTTAGTCTTTGTAATTTAGTCCGATTTTTTTCCGTGGATGTATTCCCAAGGACAGGCCTGCGCTAAGCAAAGCTTGTTGCGCAGGCCCTGACTCCGCCATCTGAGCGCGCGATTCCTGGTAACCGGCAGAATTTATCAGCAAAATTTGTACGTGTCCACATTCCTGGACGCGGTCCACCCCACCCTCTGACGTCACCTGACATTGAATGCAGCGGCTACCACCGGCCGCAGGTCATCCCAGTCAGTGGCAAATAGCGAGCGCCGAAGCGACTCGAACCCAGGCTGCCACACCGGGTATATCAGAAGCCCAGGACTCTCTCCTGACTGACGTACCAGGGGCGGACTATATTTCATACACTGACGCACTTGGGATGTATGAAGTCTGTATAATGGAGCAGCATTAATTAACTGAGCTAATACTAATGCATCGAGCCATGCCTCACCATAACTGCTGACAAGACGTCCAGGAGGCCTCGCTATCTCAGTAAACCGACACCTTACGTTAGAAATGACCATTGATCAGGATGAGCTACTACGGTACCGAAGCATTCAATCTCATTCCAGCCAGCTGCAGAAGCATGTCACGTCTCGTAGCAGCCGATTGGAGGTGTAGTACGCCGCCCACACCCTGAGGCAGCCCATGCAGAGACTGGTTTGAGGATGACTGGGCTGTCAGACGCCGTCGGGCGGCAGCTCGGTGTTGGCGAGGTGTGGTTAATTGCTGCTCTCGTTCCACTCATGCAGCGCCTCCGATGACGGCGAGGAACGCCCCAGGCGATGGGTGAGGAGCGCCCCAGGCGATGGGTGTGGTCGGATGCCGGGCTGCTGAGGACTTCTCCAGAACACTGCCAACGTCTCCCCGGCCGCCGACCCCACTCACAGCCATGTCAAACGCTCGTCCGAGGTCTAAAAACTGACCACCAGCACGAGCGGAGAGCCCTTCCCGATCCGGCTCGGCTGATGTCGGTAAGTGCAGTAGGTATGGTGAGAGTATAGGCCGTGGGAGAAGGAAGGATGATTTTGACCGACGCGAGTGAGTTGTTATTTTAAAGCTTGTCTGCTTCTATTTTACATCTTACTTGCTATTCAAAGACAGTATGTCTGTCTTTCTGATATCCGTGCGCATCGAATTTTTACCCTAGATATTTTCTTAATTCGAAACTTTATGTAGGATTGCCACATTAGCATAACATATTATCTAAGAAATTAATTTTGGAGATTGCATGACAACATCAACGTGTGTATTAATGTTTTCCCTCATTTTCCACCATCAAACTGTCCTGCTACAAGTTACAAGTCTGTGTTTAAAAAAATCAACGATTTATATTTGTATTATTATACGCCATCTGTTAAGCGGAACTTTAACTGCAAGTATGTCAAACACGCCAGATGGCGCAGCAAGCGAATATGAGGTGGTGCTGGTAGGTGGCACAGCCAGTGAATATGAGAGGTGGCGCCCGCTAGAGAGTCCTTTGACGGGCAATGTAAAATAATGTAGTCTGTATACATAGACCGTTAAGCGGAGTGGACGGGTTAGCACTAGTGATGTCATTTTCCCGAAATTTTCTGACAAAACCAATCCAATACCGAACAGCAGGCATTTTGGTTGTTCAAATATTGACCGGTTTTTGTTTAGGCCAAAAATGTCCAAGATCTGACCGATTTTCAAATAGTATACTTAGTTATACTCACTGGCAAAAATAGTTTTTTAACATCATAATTCATAAAACGCACATGTATAGTTTCCAAAAAGACATTATAATTGTGAAAAAGGAACTAAATACATTTGCAAAGCAAAATAGTGGATGCCGCAAGCAAGACCAAATAAATTTACATTAATTAATTGAATTTCGAGAAAATTGTGTATCAAATTGTTGGATAGAAATAAGAATGCGTGAACATGTGACAAGTAAGTGAATTGTTTAAGATTAAGCTGACCGAAAAGTGTCAAAAAATTGAATAGCCTGACCGACCGATTACCAAATCGGTCACACAATTTTTTCGGTAACCAAAATTTTGGTTACCGATTGACACCACTAGTTAACACTAATTGTTTGTCTATTTGTCTTCAAAATTATTACCATTTTTACTGATGAGCTCCGGCTTGTGTTTCATTGGCACCCTTAAATCAGATGTTTTACGTTCTGACTCGCCATTGTGAAAAGCCACACGACTATTTCAAGTGGATTATCAATTTAATACACATCTGCATCTCTATCTGCATTGATGCCATGGATAATGATGAAATGTTTTGCCAGCAATACACATGACATGAGCGAACGTCGAAGACACAAAAGCGATACAAGTATGCCGTAGGCGTGTGTGGCCAGCATTGCTTACTCAGTGGCGTTACCAATGCCGCTCAGTGGAGCAGCGTGGGGATGTAGGGGAGAAACGTGCAAGTTTGATAACAATAACGGGAAATCACTAAAAAATCATTGCGGCGACCCTGCAGCTGTATTTCTTTCAAATGATAGGGAATAAATGTTTCTGGAGTACATTTTTCTGCTGGGAAATATAATTTACTATCAACTCTATCCTGCTTTCTTTCTTGGCCTAAGCGTAAATTTTCGCGAAGCATTGCAAAAGGGCGTTTTACAATCCGCGAAGGTAAGACCCCTTGCGGCGTCTCAACAGAATGTGGTTTTCTGGAAGCCTAGTTATTTTTCGTCAAAATAATATAACAAATTATTTAGTATCCGCGATATCACGCATATGTCTCAATCTGAAAAAGTAACATTGCCGAATTGCTGCGAATATGCTAACAACCTGGAAATGTTGATTATGACGTTGGCTTGGGTATTTTTTAAAGATAAACCTAAAAAGGCATTTTGCTCCAGCATAATAGTTCCAAAACATAAACTTGCATTTCATGAGTTATAGGGTAATCCGCTCAATTTTATCTTAGTCAACGAAATTCTTCTCGGAACCTCGCAGACCTAGCCCGGCCCAAATAACTGGCAAGTAGGACCATTTTTTTTAATAAATTTAGTCTGAATGTTCTGTATGGATGGCTTTCCGAGGTCAGGACCCGCGCTAAGCAGAGCCTTGTTGCGCTGGTCCTGACCTCACCACCCGATTGCGCAATTCCTGTTGGCCGGCAAAATTTAGAGACGAAAAGTTGACGTGCCCGACATACCCGGACACGGTCCGCCCCGCTCACTGACGTCAACTGGCCTTGAGTGCGACCGCTGCCACCGGCCGCAGGCCATCCTAGTCAGGAGCAAATAGCGAGCGCTGAAGCGACTCGAACCCAGGCTGCCACTACTGAGATAGGTCAGAAACCAGCGCTCTCCACTGAGCTACGGGGCGGATATCTTAACCCTATTAGTGGCAGGGTGGGGGGGGGGCAAAATATTTGCCCAACCCCTCATGTTTTTTCTTAGATATTCCAAAACCGCCAACGAGTAGGCTTTATGAAACTTCTACGACTTTTTCCTAACATTGATTTCACATTCTGGAGTCAAATTTGGAGTTTTCTGACTTGAACAGAGGTGGTTCCAGGGCCCAGTTTGGGAAGCATTTTTTTTGGCGACAATTGTCGCGATGAATACGGAAAATGCGAATCTTCATCCACGGATTCTTCCTAACTGCCTCACAGTTATGAAGAAAGTTCTGCACTAAGTTTGCGGTGTGATTTTAAACATAACGTTCAAAATAGCTTGATGTTCCCATTTGATATATGTTATTTTTTTACGGCAGAGGTGGTTTGAGGTACTTGAAAAGGGGGATTTTCCAAAAAGTATGGAACGCCCTAGGCTGACGTCAATAAAAGCAATTATTAAATAAATTGCGTTTTAATATAGCATGGAAGATGCTGAAGGAGATAGTTTCTCCTTCTAATTTTGGCATGATATTATTACGTCTTCCTTACAGTATCAAGGCTGCCAGGCACAGCAAAAGGGGGGTAAACTTGCATTTAAGTGATAACGTTACCAGCGAATACGGAAAGGCCAGAAACAGAAGTTGGAGATAATGATGACTAGGAATATGAGTTCCAGGAGAGAAAAAATACATTTTTTGCAGAGCAAGCTCAGGAATCGAAAAAAAAAAAAGGGTCATATTATTTGCAGGAAACTTTGATGCATGGGCTACAAGGACATAACATAGTAACATTACTCAGTTTTTCCGATTGAAACAAACAACCAGGTGGGTCCTTTTGAAATATTTTTTTGAATGGAGAATAGGCGAGCCCCAGGTAGGTGTTAAAAAATGCGGCGGGCAACTTAATGGTGATTTGAAAAATTTGAAGCAAACTAGTATTGATTGACTAGGTCAAGTATTTATATTTTAAGCGGGATTATTTCCTTTAATAATAAAAGTCTTGCACCTCCCCAAATGGGATCCTGGATACGCCTATGATGATTTGCAGCATTCAAAATGAAACTATCTATGACCAGCAACTGATTTATATTACGTGGTAGAAGCATGACTGCGGATCATATTTTGTATATTTGGCCTTCCTATTTCGCTAACCTGGCATCGCCTATGGTACAAAAATATGCTCAATAACTATTTTGTATGATGTAAAAGTAACGAACTATTGGATTTATTCAGAAAAAGACATCAAAAAACGTTTTTTTTTTTTTTTTTTTTTTATTATTTGTTTTAAATTTTCTTTTTTTTTTCATATTATCTTAAAAAAACTACGCTTTTAACTCGGCCCACCAATTTAGTGAAACCTAGCACACGCCTCCTATGATTTTTGAATTTTTAACAATCGTCATCACATATCAATTTCCTACTCAATATCTATCAATCACGGTTGATTGAATTAAAATCGGTTAATAAACATGGCAGCTGTGTTGGATCAAAAATACCTCTATTTTTTGTACTTTTTGGCCCCCGTTGCCCCCCTATTTAAAATTTATGATTTTTTTTTAAAGAAATGTAGATCATGTTATCGAACATGTGAATCGACACCGTTTGATTTTTGAAAATCGACGGGTAGATCTCGAGATCTCCGGGGGGCCGAATATGCCCCCCCTGCCACTAATAGGGGTAGCCGGAGCCTGCACCCTTTAATAGGCGTTTAAACTTTTTGACCTTGTCGCCCATGTTCGGGGCCTTGGACTGCCTGCAACTTCATCACAGAAAGTGCTGTCTTCATTATGCTTAAATATCCCAAATAACCATGACTGACTGTCTGGCCAGCCGAGTTCCGATCTTCTGGTTTCGGCTCTTCATCCTTCTGCCTCCAAGATAAACCTTGATCCTTCACTCATCCTTCTGCCTCGTCAACACAATGACCTGTGGTCTTCTCCACGCGACCTTATCATCTTCGATCTCTTTGGTTTGAACTCGTGACTTTTCACCTTCTGATGTCAACGCTTTTATCAATCAATGAATGTGAATGTCATGACCGCGGATATTTGGGTGTGTTTTAACGCAGACGCCCTGCTGCCCCATGGCCCTGCTGCCCCATGAATCATGGACGGAGTCAGTGCACACGGATTAGGAGAGCGTGCGGTGCTGAAGTGAACTTATTGACCGCCTGCCGAGCCTCTGCGCCGCTCTGTGATAAATTCAGCGGCTTTGGATTAGGCGGATTGGAAAAGTTACGATGGCGCGGTATTTAAGTGGCTATCCCATGGTCATGTTGCTGAACTTGCTGAACAGCACTGGTGGCAGAAGCTGAAAACTTCTTCAAATTGAGACTGAGCCTGGATACGATCCGACTTACCGGTGGCTTTAAGGCAAGAAGTGTCTGTGGCGAGGAAGAGCACATACTGGGTACATACATCACAGAGAGCGTACCGGTTGCATTTTAAACACGTCAAGCAACTGCTGTTTGAGACGAAAAACGATTGATAAGCTACCAGTATGAATCGTAAAAGTTGTATACAAACATGCCCTAATCTGAGGATCTACTTGCAGACAGAGGAGGCATATAAATGTGTAGGGACATGATGGATAAGACGAGAGAGTAGATCCTATCTTCAGTCGCTGAACATCTGCACAGTTCCAGACTAAGTCCGTCCATTGCTCTTTTATTGAGCCCGACGTGTGAATGCCTGACCGTACTAACGAGGAACATCGTAAGATATAATTGATACAAAATAAAATTTCGGGTGAAAACAGAGGGCCATTTTAAAGCGTAGAAGAGATGGCTGGAAGTGTTGTGTAAAACCTTCCTGTTGTCATTCTGTGTATCATAACTTTCGAACATATTCTCGGATTGTGTAATGTGTTTGACACCTCCAAACTAAATAGAACAACATTGCTACAATTATATTGAAAAATACAAATGAAATAAACCTCAGAATATGGGTCTGTTCAAGTGCCCTCAACCGGAAAAGGTTGTCATACCGCCGGTTGAGGCACGTGGAGCGGAGCACGGAAACGGATGGTGGGTATTTCCAATGTAAACATGACATGGATGGACAGGGCGCCACTAATACGTCATGGTGCGCTAGAATTGTCGTCACTTAACGTTAACTTGCATCCACTGCAGACTCAACCGCTCGCCGAGCGGTTGAGGTTTTGCTGAACCGTTTGAGGTTGGTGGAGGCTCAACTGATTTTAGTTAGGCGCGGGAACGACCGGTGGAGAAAATGAAGCCGCAACCTAATCCTGCTGAGGGTGCTAGAACATATATGTCGAATCACTTGTGAGCGTAACGTTAACCCAAATTGATTACCGAGCGGAGCTAAATCCGACCGGAGCCATGGAGTTTCAGAAGCTTTTATACCTCTACAACTAGACAGTCCATGTGACTGAAAACCTGCACACGAAACGTTAATACCGCAAAGGTATCGCATTAAATGTTTGACGCTTTGCTATTTGTGTTATCGGGTTTAGAAGCAGTGCACGATGCAGCAAAACCATGTCTTCACTGTTGTGATGCAATGTGGCGACGGCCCACTGGCCACACCTATTGATGAGCTTTATCCCAGCATGCGTTTTGTTAGTGTTCTAGTTTCCTACCGCCACAGATGTGTTCAAAATGATATAGAGTGAACTGCGGCAGACGGTACGCCACGACATATGGTGTCGATAGTCTGCAACACGGAGACAAATACATGACGTATGGGTAAAATGACGAATCACCACGCATTTTTCGGTGTGGAAGAGCTGCCAGCGCTTCCATAGTTAAATTTCGCCGATGCATATATCTGCACTGTTTTGACCGCATGTGTATGCGTTTTTCGTCGCAGACGAATGCGTCTGCGTTAAAACACACCCAAATATTGCAGCTTTAGTGGTGAGTTGTCAGTTTGTCCAGTCGTCGCATCACTCGCCACGTCCTCTGTCGGTGGCGGGTGTCACGCCAGTGGTATCACTATAAATATTAAGCCTGTGTGTCTTTTAAGTAAACACATCGCTTGAGATTTTCCACATGTCGGTGGTAGCGCATTTTTTTAGAGCTGGCGCATTCCAGCACTGAAACCCCTCCCTTGAAAATGGAAATAACACCCAAAATGTCAGATTTTGATGAAACTTTTACGTTTGGGGGTAACCTGGGCTGTAGATCCACGCTGGTAACTTTTCATCCTCGTTCGTTGAACGGTCTTTTAGTTATAGTTTTGGTTTGGGAAATTTTTCAATGCAAAGCAAAACTCTTTGAGATTTTACCAGAACCATGTATTATAATAATTATATAATTTTTATCATTTTCAGTTGGCAGCATTTGAGCTGTGCATCTAAATTAAGGTAGTTATATGAACCAATTTAGCATCAGAATTTTCATCAATCATCAATCATATATTAGTAAAATACAATCATTTTCTAAATATTCGGAAATTTTGGAATTCAAATATGTTGCCTCAGGTCAAGTTACCTGATATTATATTGTGTTGTTTTCAAATTCAGATTTGTACATGTAAAAATAGACTTCAATACATAAGCCTTTAAAGTTAAAAAATAAAATTATGTCTATATTTTTTTGCATTTGAAAAAATAATGGTCAAGTAAGACTTAAGGGTCATACTCTATCGTTATTTTTCTCAGGTTTAACAGTTAGTTTGTATTAATTTTTCGAAAGTTTCACAAGAGTATACTTAGAAAATAACTCTTGAAAACTTGAAAATATCCAACTAAAAATAATGGTCATCAACACGTTTTGTTTGGTTAATACGACTTGAAACGTTAATTCAGTTTTGGTTCACAGTATTTATTAACATAAAAGTAACTGTTATTGTGCTCGAGAGCTCAAATGAACGGCATGCTTATCTCGTACACCTGCTTTCAATGATATATAACATCAGCCCAGTAGTCGCTCTGTGACCACAACCTACAAGGTCACGTGACCTGAGGTCACCCGGTGCAATTCACGTCAGATCGACCAAGCCATAACATCCTACTTTTCATATTTTGATTGAACTAGGTGCCGGGGGTTATTTGGGATATAGATTAACGCTGTACAATTTTCAGCCCCGTCGGTCGGGACGGCTTTTGAGTCATAGCCTCGGGCTTCCCTGCAATGACGCGCAAGTTTTAATTTTCGGCTGGCGATATCTCCCATACAAATAATTTTAATCATGCAAACCTATATATAATCAGAACCCGCATTAATTACAAGCTAATATACGTTACTTTTTCGGAAAATTATAATAAAATTTGTGTGTGGAATATTTGACATGTGAACTCAGGTCAGCTTGCGTGATTTCCTATTGTTCTCAGTTATAATTTGTGATTTATCAGGTGGAGTAGGAAGGTGCATACTCTGTAATTCACGTGTTAACGTATTCCACTCAGTGATGAAGATCATGTGATAGAAGACAATATATTCCTGCCCGGGGCTGGGACATATTTTAATGATCTCACCGTGATTTTTTTTAATCGAAAGTACCTGAGGACCGGTAGGTCCGAGGTACTTTCGATAAAAAAACGAGGTGAGATCATTAAATTGCCAGCCCAAGGGTAGGAAGGTATTTCCCATACAATCCCTTGGTTAATGTGCTTATGTTATTACAAATAAAATAAATCACGATATCGAAAGTTTGTATCAGCGGTGGGTCAAACATAACATTTTGAAGGAAACAAATCACTCTATAATCAGGAAGGAAGCATTTTATCCATAATGCTCTTTTACATCATCGTATGACGTCATACATACATACGTCATATATTTAGCAGAGGGCGGGACAACCTAGCAACGGGCGGGACAACATGTTATACCACACCTCTGAAAAATTGTTAAACACTATTTCTCTCATACTCCAAAAGTGTGGTATAATGCACGTGCAATTTTAATGCCTGGCTTTCCCCATTTAAACGTGCAATGCTGCATGTATGAGAAAATATATTCCTGCCCGGGGCTGGGACAATTTAATGATCTAACATAGTTTTTTTTTATCGAAAGTACCGAGGACCGGTAGGTCCGAGGTACTTTCGATACAAAAACGAGGTGAGATTATTAAATTGCCAAGCCCAAGGGTAGGAAAGGTATTTCCCATACATGCTTGGGCGGCTTTTGGCACTAAAAGCAATCAATGTCTGAACAGAATCGTTCAAAACTTTAATCCTTGTCTAAAAGTTCTATGAAAAACACGAGATGTTGGAGGATGACATCCTTGAAACCGTGATGATAAAAAAGTCACTTAAGAGATGGATGCAACTAAGAAAACAAAGAGACAAAGAAGAAGACAGCCTACTTGGATCCAAGAGCTCGAAGAGAAGGTTTCAAAATATGGTCCTTAGAAGGACCAAACTAGACAAGACTATCCATAGATTTTGGATACCGCAAAACAGGTGCATACGTTCCGCAGGTTTTTTGCAATAGGTGCATAACTGGTAACTAGCTACCAACAAGGTGCAGTTGTACATAGGTGCAATCTTGTATATTATGTTGCGATCTTGTAATAGGTGCGAGTCTCTACTCTATAGAATGCTACTGTAATTAGGTGCATTCGTATCTTGTACATACGTCACCCTTGGTTGGTGTGTATTTGTGTTATTAGACATGAAATAAAAATTCGATATCGAATGTATCCGTATTCAGCGGTGGTGAACCGGTTCGAACTAGCATAGTGAAAGGAAAACAGATCACTTATAATCCAGCGCAAGGATAGCATATTATCCCATAATTGCTTCTTTTATCGTCATCGTATGACGTCATACATAACGTCATAGATTTTAGCAGAGGCGCGGGACAACCTAAGCAACCAGAGCCGGGACAACATGTTTTTATACTCCTAAACTCTGAAAATTATTTAAACACTATTTCTCTCATGCTCCAAAAGTGTGGTATAATGCACGTGCTATTTTAATGCCTGGCTTTCCCCATTTCGACGTGCAATGCTGCATGTATGGGAAAAATAAATCCCCGATATAGTTGTCTGAGGATCCTTATGAACATCACATTTTAATACACCTTTTCACAGACCGAGAATGTTTAAAAATAGCTTAAAGTATCTTCCAGAGATACAAAATTGTATTCAAACAAAACAAATTTTAACAGATTTTCTATCGTATAATCCAGCCAGGTCATTTGGAAAATCCACCTCGGGTCACTGAACCTTCAGGTCATGGAGAAGCCTGCATGAGACATGCTATGCATCATTGAATGCAGCTTGACGAGACAAACACGATACCGTTGAGTTAAACCGCGAGTTACTGGGGGGGGGGGCTATTTATAGCCCAGCCCTCCTCCCGTTATTCTGCAGTATCTTCTAAACCAACATAGGTATCGTCACCAAACTTTCAGCACTTGTCCCTAATCAATTTGACACATTCTGCCCGATGGAAAAAGATAAGGCTATGATAGGTCAACCGGAAATGACTGTCAGAGTGAACGTCATGTTCTGGTTTTTTTGTTTGTAAAAATGAGGGTTTGCGGGAAACGCTGTCAAAAGTACAGTTTTGAAGATAAACTCAATTATTATGCACCAAACGACAGGTAATAAGTTGGGCTATGAAACTGCTATCTCGAATTTTTTTAATCGGCTGAAATTCAAAATTTTGAGAAACCCCATTTTTTTGAATTTTTCAAAAAAAAATATTTGAATTTGCAAAAAACGGAATATATTTATAATTGACATGATTCCAATGAATGTTTGTAGCAAGTTTGAAGTCAATATCTTTAAAAATGACTGAGTGACAACCTTTCAAAGACAAAATTAGACCACCTTTAAATGTAATATCAATTAAGTAAAAATTGCTATTTCTTGTTTGTTTAATTTTTTTATTTAATTTTGTATGAATGATCAAAAAACAACTGTTCTAATAGGTCATTTATTTGCGCTTATTTTATCTATATTCGATAAATGAACCCATACACAATGTGTTATCACCCTTACACTCACATTAGATTACCGCAGTTAATTATAATCAATGACCACTCCGTGACCTTCTGGATGGACCCTTGACCTGGACGCCAACCACGATCAACAATGAGCTTACAATGGTCATTATAAGCTTGCTCTAGATGCAACGAATCATACCCGATTTGCAACCTTATTATGCGGTTTAATATCGCAATTTTTTTTTTGCGCGACAATGCGACCACCGAACTTTGCACTGGCACGGTCAAGACATTTTTTAATTTGACGTGACTGTGACGTCATCAGTGGACCCTGAGATATTACAATATTAGGTTTCCCTCGACAAATTTGATAAGGGCCTAATCGAATGCCGTTCAAATTTTTAACGAAATCGATCTAGTGATTTTTCGGAGATCAGAGGGGGGCTATAAATAGCCCCCCCAGTAAGTCGCGTTACAGAATATACCCCAGTAACGCGTGGGTTAACCCGCGCGGCGAAAGGGGGGAGGTAAATATTACCCCCTCCCGGATTTTCACAATAACTTAAAAAATATAACAGATAGCTACATAAAAGTTTTGGTACCTATGCAGCATCAATTTGACGTCTTCCTAAAAATGTCATCGAAAATGAATGAGAACTTTGGGAGATAATGACATTTTGATGACGTCATGTCATGCCATTTTTGATGGGAAAACGATAAATGTTTAACCCGCGCGGCGTATGGGGGGGGGGGTAAATATTACCCCCCTCACGTATTTCCGCAATAACTTGAAAACGGTAACAGAGATAACGACGTCAATGTTTCATTACCTTATTCCATGGCATCAATTTGACGTCTACCTAAAAAATTTCATATCGAAAAAAGTTGAGAACTATCTGGGCCAGACTCAATACCCCGTTTTTTGATGACGTCCAATGTCATCGCATTTTGTTGGTTGAATAACGGATGAACACTGATTATCATTCATCGTAGAAAACATATTGCTTTAAAAGCAATCGGCAAACGCAAACTGTATAAGAAAGGAAAATTAATTTTCTACAAGATGGGAATTGTCGGATTTCAAAAGTGTTGGGCCCCTCTTCTGACTAACCCCTCGCCAAAATCCCAAAAAATGAATTTTTTCAAGAAATTTTTCCAAAAATTGAAAATTTAAAAAGGTATCTAAAAAAACGGAATATAATATTATGAGAAACCAAGTGGTAATGAGTACCACCCAGACGAAATTCAACGTAATAGCTTCGTTTTTCCAGGGGACTGATTGTCTCTCCAAGCATAAGTAGGGCCCTTAATGACATCATTTTCAAAATAACGTTTTTTTGGATTTTTTTGACCTGAATACAGATATATAAATGTCATTTTTGTGTTTATGAGACAAAACTAACCTAGAAACATGCATTGTTTATTCATATTCGTCAGTTTTCAGTTTTGACCTTAGATGACCTGATTAGATGACCTAGATTAGATGATTGATTAGATGATTAGATGACCGGATTAGATGACCTTTGACGGGGTCAAGTTGTAAACATGACTTTTTCTATCGATTCTTACGTGCAAAATGACCCTAAAACATGTGTCCAACAAGGCTTTATTTGACCTCTTCGTGACAGTGACCTTTTGGTGACCTGACCTTGACCTTTCGCACATTTGCATGCAATTTGCACTTTTACTTAATGCAATAGATGTTCACGCTTTGAGAGCTTTATGTGCATGTGACAGTCTTAATCAATAGGATTTTAATTGAAAGTATGAAAACATTAATCGATTAACTCGAACTTTCCATGTTGACCTGAACCGTGAGCTGACCTTACATATTTGACCATAAATTGAAAATTTCGGGTATTGCCGGCATTCGAGTTCGTTTTTCACATTGAGAGCTTTCGATCGCAAGCCTTGCGCGTCTGCTGCTGCGGTTATTGGTTCGGATAGAATAAGAGGGGGGGGGTTAAATATGTTTGACTCCCCTTCACCTCTACGCACGCGCGTTCGGCGAGAGACCCCTACGCCGCGCGGGTTAATGCATCGTAGCAAATAGAGCTTAAAAGCAAATGCAAGCGTAAAACTGAAAAAGGAAGGGAACTGAATTGTTTATAAAATGACAGTCTCGGATGTCCAAATTTTTTGGTTTTTGACTCCTCAAAATAAAACATACAAAATTGTTCGGAAATTTTCCACAAAATCAAAATTTTCAAGGTATTAAAAAAACAGAAATCATACAAGAGAACCATGCTAATAAATGCTCAAACCAAATTTAAAAGTAATATCTTTGAATTGAAGGTATGAACCATTAACTCAATTAACTCGACTTTTACATATGACCTGACCGTGACCTGACGTTTGACCTAATTTGAAGAAGAAAAAAATGGGTATGAATTCGATTCGTGTCATTAAGAGCTTTCGATCACCGCCTTGTGCGTCTCGCTGCGATTATTTGTTCGGAAGATACGAGGGGGTGGGGTTAAAATTTGCCCCCCTACGCCGCGCGTTCGGCAGGAGACCCCTACGCCGCGCGGGATGAGCTCTCTAACATGATTTCCTGCAAATTTATTACCAAACACGTGCTCTGCTGATAACCATGATTCTATTAAATACAAAAATATAAATACAATATTTAGCAAAAATAAAAACAAAAAAGTTACATAATCTTCTTATCATCGAAAGTTTAAGTACTGGAGGCGTTTCCGGCATGGAAGCAAATCCGAATTTTAAATAGCGACATTATATAACCACGTTTTCTGATCTTAGATCTAAGATCACACGTTTTAAATTACAAAAATATATCATTATATTAATACATCGTTCCACCAAATTATTGTGAAAATACATTGGGTTATATGACTTGATTTACTTGGATGGGAGATAATTAATTATAGTTTAATCATATCAAAATTATAGTTTTGCATGGCATTACAAAGTTGCCAAAGTCAATAAAAAATGTGGAGCATCCAAAAACCGTTTGACGGACAGGGCAGAAATTTTGCAAGGTGAGTCTACGACCCAGATAACCCCAAAACGTAGTTTTATTGAAATCTGAGATGCATGGTGTTACGGTTTAATAAGTACAATGAGATGATCATTAACATGGCAATTATGTATTTTTTAATATAAAAAGGCGAAAGCTTGTTCCTTTTTGTTTCGCCTTTTTATATTAAAAATACATAATTTGCCATGTTCCAATGATCATCCCATTGTACTTATTCACATTCATCATGGCACAAATAACCATCAAACACATTAAAAGTGTTACGGTTTGGTCGATCTGTCATGGAATGCCACAGCTATTAGCTGTCTTCTGTGACTAACTGACAGTTTTTGGTGTCTGACATGCAAAATTAAAAAATGCCGATTTCAGTCATAACATAATCTGCTACACTTTTTCGACTATTTCCTACAAAAATTTGCCCGCTATTAGACCTTAACCATATATACCTTGGCATTTTTTCTCGAATTGCCCCCAATTGAGAATTCCCTAGATGAGGCCCTCCCATATTGGATAACAGACCAAGATAGAGTATTCTATGCCAGATAACTGGCATATACCAGAAGGGTGCATACCAGAACCAATGTCGACTTTCTCCTTAAAATAGTTTCCGGACCCATTTATGTATGTAATGCCAGCGCTCAGTTTTCGACCCAAGACTCAGTTTTTGCCTTTGACTCTGTACAGCGACAAACTTCGCAACCATGGCCTAAGAATAAAATAGACACAATGCAAAGACATATTGTATTGCTCTGAACGATTACCAGATAGTAGACAGAATACACACATGCAAATATCCACTCAAGTCTAGGTGGTCATGAAGTGGCGTGCCGAGCGGTGTCCGACGGGAAGCGACAACTCCGATCCATGATATCAACTCAGGAATCCCCGTGCATAGACGGACAATCCATGAACGCCTGATCTTCGGTCTACTGGCAGGTCCAGGGGTGGTTAATTCCCCTGACCTGCTGGACGACGCCGGAGGAAAACAATGTATTTTTCTTGCCAGGTTGGCTTATTTTTCATCACAAATAATCCATCAGAGGAGCCACATGCTGGTTATTGCATGCGTGTGCTCTTTACATCTAATAATAGAGCGGTACTTATTTAGCATCGATTGCATTTTTCAGGAGCTTTCGATTGCCTTTGTTTTGCTTTTTCCGTTTGTTCATAGCATCATAGTTGCCGAGATAGGTGGGGGTTGTTGGAAGCCAAGTCCTAAAACTGTGAAATTTCACCTTTGATGACCTCCGGTGAGCTCAATATTCACCTGAGCCCAAATTGCTTTCAAAATTCTAAGGACTATGTCAAGAGCTTTCGCACGTTTTTTTCCGCGTCTTTCTATCCCTTTTAGTTTTGAGTTAGACGGGGGAAGACAATTTCTACTGAAACGTCATGGTTTCTACTAAAACGTCATGTAAGATCAAGATTTAACAGGGTATAAATATACATATTGCCTAAACAAGCGATATTGCATAAGTGATACTGGAGAACAATTTTTCAACTTTCGATTTGGACGGAGAACCATGGTCTTCTTTTACCACCCCTGGGCAGGTCTTCTGGTCGTCCCCGAGCGTCTGACCATCGGGGCAGGCGCACTGTCCCGCCCTCTCCAAGTCGACCAGCACCTGAATGCAGAAGTGTGAGCAGCCGTTGCGCTGTTCGTCACAGGCGGGCCGTGGGTTGGCTGGCTGGAGCCAGGGGTGCAGCACGCGCACCGCACCGCCTCTCGTCTCCACCGGCAGGCGGCGCGCACCGAGCCGCCCGTTCTCACTGTTGGCCGTCCACACGGCCAGTGACACGATCCGTCCAGAAGAGGAACGTGTATTCCAGCACAGACAGGCCACCGGCGTGTGCGAGGCTGGGGTGCGTCAGCAGCTGGGGGGCATGGTTGTATGACCCGGACGTGCTTTCTTTCCAGATGACCTCGACAGAGTTTGTGATGTTGTTTATCCAGAAGATGCGGTCCTGCCACGTTTCTGCCATGAAGGTCCTGCCAGGTGCCACAGCAAGTGACAAGTCAATGACGATTTCGGATGGCAAAGATGTGAGTTTTGTAGAGGAATAACCGAGGCCGTGGTAGAAGCTGTCACCGTTCATGTGGAGTGTTTTAAACTCGTTGTCGCCATAGCTGTGTTGCAGGTACGTGAAAAACCTGCCGTAACCGGTGATGACAAGAGCCTGCTGTTCTTTCCAGTATTCGTTTGTCAAAGTCTTGACGTAGGTACCGTCGAACGGAGCAATCTTAAAGCTCAGCGATTTGTCGTATTTCGACTTGGACGGATCTCTTTCCATCCAGATAAGATTGCGCTGTACCCAGTCTACGGCGACTTCTAAGACTCGCAGCGTCTCCGACGCCTGCACGAGGCGACTCACATCGGCGACGACAGCACCCGGAAGCCAGCGGCCGCTGAAGAGGCTGCCAGCGTCCACCCAGAACAGCAAGAACTCCTCGCCGCCCAGCCAGAAAAAGTCGACCTTGGTGGCGTCGGTGAGGTCGGGGAGAGAAATCTCCGTCACCTGCTCCGTCTGCCAAATCCACGACCTTTGCAGCGAGCCAGGGCTCCCACCACCACCGCATAGGTCGGGGTAAACCTTCTGACCACTGTTCAGGGTCCACCAGCTCCTCACCCCTGTGCAGAAGCAGGATGCCCCGCCGTGCCGTTCACCATCGTCGGAATGGCAGAGATGCTGACAGCCGGCGTCGCTGCACTGATTCGCCACCTCCGGCTGCGTCTCCGGCGAGAAAATCATGACGGCGAGCAGTCCCTCTACCTTGGCCAGCGCCGGGACCGTCTCCCCGCTCACAGCACCGGCCACCAGGTCCTTTATCTTGCCGTCCGACGCCGAGACGCGGCTCACCACCTTATGGCGGTCCCAAGAGACGACGATGTCGTCGTTCACGACGTTGATGGACCATCTCAAGCTGTGGCTGGACTCCTCGACCCGCTCCTCCGTGACCAGCTGCTTCCCCTCGCCGGCGTAGTTCACTCTGAAGATGCCTTTGTCCCAGTTGGCGGTGAGGTCAGCTATATAGACATTCTGACGCACTGGATCGACAGCGAGTCCGGCCGGGTAGGTGAGGTTGGTGGGCAGCATGCGCCGCCCGGTGCCGTCCAGGTTCAGCACCTCCAGCCGGTACGGTCCTGTGTCAGCGGAGATGCGGAACAGCAGCCGGTTCGGGATGTCGTACGCGGTGAAGCTGCCGATGCTACCGTCGGACTCTCCTAGCCGCACGCAGCGGTCGAACATGTAGCTGCAGACGTAGTTGACGCGCGACTCGGTCAGGTACCAGTTCTCGTTGATCCAGTCGAAGGCGAGGGCATCTACCTTGTTCACTCTGAGCCCACGCGGCTGCGGCAGGTCCCACGTCTGGTTGAGGTTGGCCACCTGCGCGCATCGGACCACCGCTGCCACGTCCTGGTCCTCGGGTGCGCTCACCCAGCAGATGGTGCCGTTGCGCGGGTTGGTTGCCACGCAGGCCTGCCATCTCTGGAACACCTCCGGCCGCCAGGCGAGCAGCGCGCCATTGGAGTCGAGGTGCATCAGACCGCTCGCGGGAGATGGCGGATTCACGCTGTGGTCGGCCGACGGTGGCGGCGGCTGCAGGCGACGCGACCACCGCGGGCCAGCAGGACGGGTAGCAGCACCATGCTCACTGTGGACGGGACGGCGAACGACTGCCAGCGCGGCTGTCCGCTGCTCTGTCCGAGCCCCCGACACTCGGTCCAGGCGCCACCGGCTGCACTGTGCAGACCCCCGCTATCGTATACAAATAACCAGGCGGAGACACCGTCCGGGCCAGGGGCGGCGGATTCAGGGGGCAGCGGGGACAGTCGTCCTCTCTGGGTAAATCAAGCGTGGGCAAAACTATCCTTCTGCCCCCCCTCATCTTCCGTAGTCAAGATATATATATATATATATATATATATATATATCCAATACAATATACATGTGTTGTTGTTCTATTGTTGTATGTTGATGTATGTACAATGTTGGTCCTAAATATAAGGATTATGCCACACACGTGTCGGTCCTTCAGTGGGCGAATGCAGCGAGCGTGATGTGGCGTGTTTTTTTAAGGACCGTGTTGGTTCTGAAATGGGGAAAATACACATACGGAATCTTTCAATAAAAAACAGTTAAATTATCGTCTCAAATGTAAAGGAAGACTTTCTTCAGCAGCTAGAGTAAGTGCGTGCCTAGGGGTAGGGGTAGGGGTAGGGGTAGGGGTAGGGGTAGGGGTAGGGGTAGGGGTAGGGGTAGGGGTAGGGTAGGGGTAGGAGGTAGGGGTAGGAGGTAGGGGTAGGGGTAGGGTAGAGGTAGGGGTAGGGGGTAGGGGTTAGGGTAGGGGTAGGCGGTAGGGGTAGCGGGGTAGGGGTAGGGGGTAGGGGTAGGTGGTAGGGTAGGGGTAGGGTAGGGGTAGGGGTAGGGTAGGGGTAGGGTAGGGGTTAGGGGTAGGGGTAGGGGGGTAGGGGTAGGGGTAGGGGTAGGGTAGGGGTAGGGTAGGGGTAGGGGTATGGGGTAGGGTAGGGGTTGAGGTAGGGGTAGAGGTTGGGGAGTAGGGATAGAGGTAGGTTGGCTTTTGGGCGGGTTGCGTTATTGCAACTTCGCGCAGAGTACGGGCCCTCATCACTATAAATATTAAGCCTGTGCGCTTTTTAAGTAAACACATCGCTTAAGAACTTCCACATGTGGGTGGTAACACGTATTTTTTTAGAGCTGGCCCATTCCAGCACTGAAACCCCTCCTCCCGAAAATTGAAATAACACCAAAAATAGAAAATTAATATAAAACTTAGACGTGTCGGGGTAATCTAGGCTGCAGATCTAAGCTGCTAAGTTTCTGCCTCGTCCGTTGAACGTTTTTTGAGTTATAGCTTAAGGGAATTTTTATTAATGCAATCCAGAGCTCTATAAAACTATATTATAATTATTTATACCCGTTTTTACGATGGATTCTTGCGCTGAAAAATTATGAATCATTCTGAAATGTTAAAAAAAATGGTGAGCAAGTTTTAGTATACTTATTCATTCCTTAGCTACACAACTTTTATCAATGTTTTGTAGTTAAGGAAAATATAAACATACTAAAACTTGCAATGCGATATTTGTCCTCAAATGTTCCTTAAAATTGTATACCATGTTGGTAAGAATATAATATGTAAAAAATTGCCGTTTGGTGGTTATTAGCAGGATAATTATTTATAGGATAGTTGTGATGGGGACGGGCTTAGTTGTGAAATATTTATCCACCGACTGAAACTTTTCAAAAGATTCCGAAACATTCTGTGGGCTGGCACGCTATTGGTCGCTCAACGGACACCCCCTCAGTTGACACCATAATGGACTCGGCTAATGTAATGGTCAGCGAATATATTCCAGCACATCATTGCGCAATGCAAAGACCGACCTGTGATCCATGATGCTGCCAGATTGAGTGACTAGTATGGCGGTATGCTTATCTGAACGAATGGACTCTAGACGCATATGTTCTTTATAAGTGACCTATTTTGTATCATAAACATGTTATGAGCTCATTCAATGTTCCCATAAATATTGAATAGTGATAATATCGTCTAAATCAGTATTTTATTTATTGGAATACATCATATGCTAAAACTTGCATACCTACTAGAACACTTTGAAACATTGCACAGAAATATTAATTATCTTTTAGCGCAATAAACCATCGTGAGAACCACTGTTATAATAATTGTATATTGTAGTGTAATTGCAGCGGGCAATATTTACCATCTAAATCATTGGAGTCATATGAACCTATTTATCATCAGAATCATCATCAACCATAAATTAATATGTTGGGATATGATACAATAATTTTTTTGAATATTCATTTTTTTTTTGTTAAATTCAAACACGTTGTCTCAGGTTAAGCCACGTGATTTTGTATTGTGCTCTTTTCAAATTCGGATTTCTTGACATGCAAAAATAGATTTAAATGCAAAAGCCTTCAATGTTTACAAATTGATATTGTATTTATATTTTTGCATTTTGAAAAAAAATAATGCGTCACCAACACGTTTTGTTCTTGGTAATAACTTTGCACGGTTCAGTTCAATTTCAGTTCACAGTAAATTATTTGCATAAAAGTAACTGTAACTGTGCTGGAGAGCTCAAATGAATGGCATGCTTATCTCGTACACCTGCTTTCAATGTCATAACATCAGCCCTGAAGTCGCTCTGTGACCTTAAGGTCACGTGACCTGAGGTCACCCGGTGCAATATACGTCAGATTGACTAAGCCATAACATCATAGTCTTCATATCTCGATTGAACTAGGTGCCTGGGGTTATTTGGGATATAGATTAACGCTGTATAATTTTCAGCCCTGTCGGTCGGAACGGTTTTTGAGTCATAGCCTCAGGCATCTCTGACAAATGACGCGCAAGCTTTAATTTTTCGGCGAGCGATATCTTCCCATACAAATTAAATTGAATATATAAACTATACATAAATCAGAATCCTCATAACTAGTTACAAAGCTAATATTCATTTAACACGCGAGTCACTGAGGGGGCTTTTTTAGCCCCCCTAGAAATATATAAAATTAATCTAACGACAAAAATTGCAGCTATCAACGGCTAAAACTTCTAGTACCTGCACCGGGATCTTGTTCACACCCTTTGCAGATTTGGTTTTTAAAATTTTGCCAGATTTTTTTTTAGATAAAAGCTAAGTTAGTGGACGTCACTACACACGATTTTGACCACCAAAATCAGCTAAACTTCAGGAGACTGTACGGAATTGTCATGTTAATAGACAGAACTGAATCCAAAAAAGAGAGAAGCAAATGTACAAGGCTAACAATATGGCTATCGCATATTTTTTTAAATTGATTTTTGACCCAATTTTTTTTCAAAAAATTTACTTTTTTTGAAAAAAACGACAAAAAATCAAAATTAAGATATTTAAAAAACCGGAATATTATGTAAAATAACGATAACATATTGAACCAACAACCATACCAAATTTCAAAATTATATCTTGTACTTTCGACTGAGTTGATGACATCTAAGGTATGGGTAACTCGCGACGTCAAATTTTGAAATTTCATTTTTTGTCCTTTTTTACCAGATACAGATACTTTTTTACCAGATACCAGATACACAAATCAAGAGCAGCACTGTGTTTCTGAGACAAAACTGGTCTATAAAAATGTATTGATTTACTGTATTAATCAATTTCAAATTTTTGACCCTTTTGTTGACATGACTTTAACCTTTACTTGACCTTTCATTCACGTACCTTAAATCAGGTGGTAAAATGAGTTATCATTTTTCATGGTCTTACACGTAAATAGTATGTACAAAACATGTGTTGCATGACTTTTGTTATATATTTTTTGGGCATTAGTGACCTTATGTACCTGACCTAGACCGTGACAATTTTGCAAAAAAATCACCGATTAGTTCATTCTGGATGTGTGTCATACATTTGCAGAGCAAATCTGTTCGTGATCATGTTGCAACCAATTGACCTTTGAATGGAAAATATTGGTTCTATACAATTTTGGGTCTGTAAATTTTGACCTGACCGCCTGTGACGTCACCACTGAACCTCTAGGGCAACACAAATTATTTTTTACGCGATGAATTTTCCTGGGCTATTCGATTGCCTTTGTCAGCGCCGATCGTCTGTATTGGTTCCAAGATACAAGGGGGGGGCTAAAAAAGCCCCCCCCAGTGACTCGTGTTACAGAAAATACCCCAGTGACTGCCGGGTTAAGAAACGTGTTAATGTTTGACCGATTCAGTTACGGATACAGATACAGATATAGATCGTGTATTAGGAGCCTCCACTAGCGTGGTTTCTTAGGCGTCCACGTCAATTGTACAAGTAACCGAAGGATTTGGAACTATGCGAGAACAAAACCTATTCTTTAAATTTTTTCACGTAGTGAAAAATCCTGAGCTGTCGTGTTCGAGAGGGATAAAGGACGCTCTGATACAATAAATGACAGTAAAATCAGATTAAAACGCAAAAACACGGCACAATAATTAAAATACGCGGACATCTATTACCTAGTGTTCCCCGGCACGTTGTCCCAGGCAGAAATGGCACGATACGTGAAGCTACGTCGCGCGAACTCGGTCCTAACCCTCGGCAGCTGCAGCTGACCACTCGCTACCGCTCGTGTTTGGCGCACAGACACCTCGCTACGGTAGAGCAGCTACTCCGTCAGGGCATGAGCCTCACAAGAAAGACTTAGCAAGCGGCGCATGACAATTGTGTTGGTAAAGATATGGCGCCGGTGGATCCCTTTGTTCCGTTTCTGTTCGGTACCCCAATCGTTTAAAAAAAAATATATTACAGGCGTGGGCCTTCGGTGATGGGCTTGTTTAAATTTTTAATTTCTACTCAGCTTCACTTGTGTATTATTGTACTTTTTCATGTCTGTTTTACACTGCTTGTCATTATCACACTTAAAACGTATCCGTACCTATGCATGTAGAGGGGTACCAGGGAGAGACGTAGCGCAGCTAAGGGGGCACCGGGCCATACCCCCTCCGACAAACCAATTTACACTAAATAAAATAAAATTATGCTGAATATCCCCCCTCTTACCCCCCCGCCCTCTCGATCAACAACATATGGCTGAGGAGAGAAATAGGATTTTACCACTGACGTGCCCCCCCTTAGATACAATATGTATATTCGAATTGCCCCTCCCCAAACTGAGAATTCCTTAGTCGAAATCCTGCCAGATTGGTTTATAACAGACCAAGATAGAGTATTCTATACCAGATGGCTGTTTTATACCAGAAGGGCTTATACCAGATCCAAGGTCGACTATTTCCTTACAATAGTTTCCGGACACATTTATGTATGTAATGCCAACGCTCGGTTTTTGATCCCAGAAGGGCGTCTGACTGCGTGCAGCGACAAACTTCACAACCATGGGCTAAGGATCAAATGGACACAATGCAAAGACATTTTGTATTGCTCTGAACGATTACCAGATAGTAGACAGATTACAAACATGCAAATATCCACTCAAGTGTAGGTGGTCATGAAGTGGCGTGCCAAGCGGTGTCCGACGGGAAGCGACAACTCCGATCCATGATATCAACTCAGAAATCCCCGTGCAAAGACAATCCATGAACGCCTCATCCTCGCTCTACTGGCAGGTCTTCTGGTCGTCCCCGAGCGTCTGACCATCCGGGCAGGCGCACTGTCCCGCCCTTCTTCCATCGACCAGCACCTGGATGCCAGAAAGTGTGAGCAGCCGTGCGCTGTTCGTCACAGACGGGCCGTGGGTTGGCTGGAGCCAGGGGTGCAGCACGCGCACCGCACCGCCTCTCGTCTCCACCGGCAGCGCGCGCACCGAGCCGCCCGTCTCACTGTTGGCCGTCCACAGCTGGCCAGTGACACGATCCGTCCAGAAGAGACGTGTATCCAGCACAGACAGGCCACCGGCGTGTGCGAGGCTGGGGTGCGTCAGCAGCTGGGGGGCATGGTTGTATGACCCGAACGTGCTTTCTTTCCAGATGACCTCGACAGAGTTTGTGATGTTGTTTATCCAGAAGATGCGGTGCTGCCACGTTGTGACAGCCAGTGACAGGTCAACGGCGATTTCGGCTGGCAAAGATGTGAGAAATTCTGCGGAGGAATAACCGAAGCCTTGGAAAGAGCTCTCACCGTTCATGTCGAGTGTTTTAAACTCGTTTTCGTCCCAGCTGTGTTGCAGGTACGTGAACAACCTGCCGTACCCGGTTATGACAAGAGCCTGCTGTTCTTTCCAGTATTCGTTTGCCAACGTCCTGACGTAGGTACCGTCGAACGAAGCAATCTTAAAGGTCAGCGATTTGTCGTATTTCGACTTGGACGGATCTATTTCCATCCAGATAAGATTGCGCTGTACCCAGTCTACGGCGACTTCCAAGACTCGCAGCTTCTCCGACGCCTGCACGAGGCGCCTCACGTCGGAGACGACAGCGCCCGGTAGCCAGCGACCGCTGAAGAGACTGCCGTCGTCCACCCAGAACAGCAAGAACTCCTCGCCGCCCAGCCAGAAAAAGTCGACCTTGGTGGCGTCGGTGAGGTCGGAGAGAATCTCCGTCACCTTATCCGTCTGCAGATCCACGACCTGCAGCGAGCCAGGCCCCACCACCACCGCATAGGCCGGGTAAACCTTCTGACACGTCAGGTCCACCAGCTCCTCACCCTCTGGGCAGAAGCAGGAGGCCCCCGCCGTGCCGTTCACCATCGTCGGAATGCAGAGATGCTGACAGCCGGCGTCGCTGCACTGATTCGCCACCTCCGGCTGCGTCTCCGGCGAGAAGATCCTGACGGCGAGCAGTCCCTCCACCTTGGCCAGCGCCGGCACCGTCTCCCCGCTCACAGCACCGGCCACCAGGTCCTTCACCTTGCCGTCCGACGCCGAGACGCGGCTCACCACCTTCTGGTCGTCCCAAGAGACGACGATGTCGTCGTTCACGACGTCGATGGACCGTCTCCAGCTGTGGCTGAACCCCACGTCCCGCCTCGTGACCAGCCGCTTCCCCTCGCCGGCGTAGTTCACTCTGAAGATGCCTTTGTTCCAGAAGCTGTCGTTGTTGTCTACTATATAGACATTCTGATGCACTGGATCGACGGCGAGTCCAGCCGGGTAGGTGAGGTTGGTGGGCAGTATGCGCCGCCCGGTGCCGTCCAGGTTCAGCACCTCCAGCCGGTACGGTCCTGTTGTGTTAGTGGTGATGCGGAACAGCAGCCGGTTCGGGATGTCGTACGCGGCGAAGAAGCGGACGTTGCCACCGGACTTTCCGAGCCGCACGCACCGGTCGAACATGTAGCTGCAGACGTAGTTGACGCGCGACTCGGTCAGGTACCAGTTCTCGTTTAGCCAGTCGAAGGCGAGGGCATCCGCCTTGTTCACTCTGAGCCCACGCGGCTGCGGCAGGTCCCACGTCTGGTTGAGGCTGGCCACCTGCGCGCATCGGACCACCGCTGTCACACCCTGGTCCTCAGGTGCGCTCACCCAGCAGATGGTGCCGTTGCGCGGGTTGGTTGCCACGTGCCAGGCCTGCCACCACTGGAACACCTCCGGCCGCCAGGCGAGCAGCGCGCCATTGGAGTCGAGGTGCATCAGACCGCTCCGTGGAGATGGGATCACGCTGTGGTCGCCGACGCGGCGGCGGCTGCCGGCGACGCGACCACCGCGGCCAGCAGGACGGGTCAGCAGCACCTGTAACTGTGGGACGGGACGGCGAACGACTGCCAGCGCGGCTGTCCGCTGCTCTGTCCGAGCCCCCGACACTCGGTCCAGGCGCCACCGGCTACACTTCGCAGACCCCCGCCCTTGTATACAAATGACCAGACCAGACGGAGACGCCGCCCGGGCCGCTGCAGGGCGCCATTCATGGGAGTATCGTGAAGTGAGCTGGACGCCATATGACCTTGGCAGTTGCGGTGCCCGTAGCCATCAATCATCAGTAGCATGTCGTAATCAAATAAAGCTGATTGCAATCATATTATACATCACATCCAGCCTCGTCATGGGAAAGAGTTCAAACTAATGTAGCCTGTCCTGGTACAAATGAAAGAGTTACGTTTTCAAGCAACGCTAGGCTGCCTCACGAACTGTTTAATTACGCTATCGTTATGTAGGGTCGTCGCCTTAGTCAACATGCATTGCATACTCCTCTGACGAAGGTAATATTGCTTTCCACCGAGAACGATTCGTGAACACAAATGGTGCAAAATAAGCAAAGATACATGGTGCGTATTATTTGAGCCTTCACCCCAGTTCCAGCCACTTGTGAGCTAACTCTCAGCTCTCATTATTTTCGCATGTGTACAAGTTTAAATGCAGATAAATGTTACACTTAATCCAAAATAGTTTTAAAAATATATGCTGGTTATGTGGGTAGCTTTTACAAACTTTGTATTCATGTTTTCACGGCGCCAACGGTTCAAACATCAAACAGCAGGTGCTTCTGATACTGCTGTGAAATTAGCCATTCTGGCTGTGGGATTTGGTGGGTGCTGGCAGTCGTCTAACTGCCATTACAGCTGGCCGAGCACACCCAATCTGTCAGCCGTCTGCCCACTGTTACGTCACTGAAGGCCGGCAGTGCTGCTGGCGGTACGTGCGTACTTCATATTGCTCGGACGGTCTCCAGGCCGCTCCAAGAGTAATTATTTTATGCCGCGCCTCGTCGGCCTTTTACGGCTCGGCTCTGAGTTGGTGCCAATCTGGCTCGTACAGAGGGAAGTTCCCCTATGTTGAGATGTGAGGCCTCAGGTGTTGACTCAATGGTTGATGACTCAGATGTGCTTGATGGTGAAGGTACAGTTTTATTTTGACTTTGGATTCATAGTGGATATGCAAAAATGCACGGGTCACAACAGCTTTAACAACGCCCCGGTGGGCTTCTGATGCAACTTCGCCCTTGAGGGGAAGGGGGTGTCAAAATGACGCTACTAACTAGAAAACTATAAAGGCTAGAAAGACGCGGAAAAAAACGTCCGAAACATCTGGAGAAGGATATTCAAAGTCACTTCAACATGTTTTGGCTCAGGTGAATATTGAAGATACCAGAGGTCATTAAAGGTCAAATTTTCAAGTTTGGTCTTTGCTCCAGAAGCCCCCAAATATCTTTGGAACTATAATAGAGCTATCATAGTTGATAGAGCTATCCTAGCTCTAGGAACAAACTAAAAATAGAAATATCATGAAAAGGTTTTCTGAAATGTTTGCTTAGCTTAACAGTTTGGGCTACAAAGGTTACTAAAGGTCACGATGACATTTTATTTACAAACGTTTTTCGTGAGCTACTTTGTATTGGCCCCATATAGGAAAGTAGTTGTAGCACGATGGCTGTGGCACGACCACACATATTTGTGTAGTAAAAGTCCAGCTCGGCGTGACCTGGCCCAGCTCGGCGTGACCTGGTCCAGCTCGGCGTGACCTGGTCCAGCTCGGCGTGACCTGGTCCAGCTCGGCGTGACCTGGTCCAGCTCGTCGTGACCTGGCCCAGCTCGGCGTGACCTGGTCCAGCTCGGCGTGACCTGGTCCAGCTCGTCGTGATCTAAGATGCCTGAAGGCAAAATGTTCACACAATGCGGGTAAATGATACTCAAACAGTATGCCAAATTCTGCGTCAATCCAATAAAAACGGGAAGTTCTCCAGTTCGTTCCTCTTTTCTGATTGAGTGCAGTTTAATGTTGTGCGTGGTATCAGATTATCAGTTAAATAAAACAATGTTTCTTAATCGGACATTTTTGCCCACACTACAGTGGTCAGCACCATGTGTTTCCATGGCAACATGCGAGATGCAGCATCACATTGTTGTAGATACGGATACCACCGAGTACCGACACAGTTTAACGTGACTGCGGTAAAAGCTCTCTCATTTGACCCGTGGGCTCAACCATCGTCCAGCCTGACACAGTGGGCTCAACCATCGTCCAGCCTGACACAGTGGGCTCAAACCATACGTCCAGCCTGAACAGTGGGCTCAACCATCGTCCAGCCTGACACAGTGGGCTCAACCATCGTCCAGCCTGACACAGTGGGCTCAACCATCGTCCAGCTTGACACAGTGGGCTGAACCATCGTCCAGCCTGACACAGCTATCCATTTTAGGCTGTAGTGGTAGCGGTAGCACGTGTCATGTGTGAGTGCCAACTGCCACGTGAGAGTGGTGTGATCGGGTAATTCTGCAGTTGCTGACGCTATTGGCGCCATTCTGTCTCCAATAGATTTGTTACCAATTGATGCATGCGGGCCATATGTCTGCTTACTGAGCTATCACAAGTCGTAGTTTATGGGCTATTTGTGAGTGTTCAGTGCTCACACATGCCAGAGACGGCTAAGTCTCTTGCATTTCAGGACAGTTGTTGTCATTTACAAGCTCATGGTGCATTATTTCAGTTGGTTTATCCCTAATGTATGCAGACGTCTTAGGTGGTCTAACATCGGAATGCGAATGGGCTTGGTCGTTTAGGACCGGCCCATTTTGACTAATTAGGTACATGCTTGCATGCATTATAAGGCTTATACCACGTTGCATGACATGAAGTGGGTTCCTAAGATGCGAAATTTGCTCATTCAGCAGATTTATTTCAACAACCTCTGATGGCATTTCGCATTTATAGTGACTGAGGTCGACAATGAATTGTGTTTTGCAGGCTAGGCAACATAAATATTTTGAACGTTCTTTTTTAACGATGGTTGGTACAATCGTCAGCATAACTAAGCACACCAACGTTTCTTTTTTCACCGTTTAACTACGTCTCGGCTTACCAATATGTAGCAGGGGCATTCCAGGACAGATCGACAAGGGGATAACACCATACATCTCTGATTTCGATAAGAGTCCGCGACATTGGTTAACTGGGGCGCCAAATCGCGCTGCGCAAGTTTCAGCTCGATTGGAGTTACGGCTGCCGAGTTATAGCCTCCGGCATTTTCGTGAGGTCAACTTGCATGGCTTAGCCAATCAGCCAATAACTCCACAACCAATTATCCAATTCCTAGAAAAGCACTCATTTTCTGAATGACAATGAAGCGAAGAACATCATTCCATTCCCATTTTTGTGTGTGGATTCTTACGAAATGACCAGTAACCTTAGGTGACCTAACCTGACCTTGAAACGAGCGCAGTTAAATAATGTTGTTTTATATTTTTTAACATACTTTTAAAAGTTATCTTTCCACAGGAACAGTTTTGGAGATAGGTATTTTCTCTAAATATACTTTTTAATTGCTCAAAATAAAACACTTTTCACCAACACAAAGTATGAATCGTTTCATGATGGCATTTAATGCGGTTTCTGTGTTACACAAAGGCTTCAGGTCGTAATATAAGCCACTTGAATATTAAGTTGGGTGAATTTATTGATGATATATTTGTAATTGTTTATCATTGACCTCCGGAAGGTCAGCTGAGGTCATGTCGGAGGTTACCAGCACTTTTCTACCAATAACTATTTAAAAACATACAAATAGAGACACGCAAATGTTACAACTGTGTTTGTCTCGTCAATTTGCGTCGTCCCATATGCAGCATGACCTACCTGTGTCACCAAATGATGTTGACCTGAGATAAAACTTCATGTTGACATAACCAGGTCATTATCATCATATTTCAAAGCGCCTTGACGGGACAAACACGATGGTTTTAAAAAACAACGAACAACTTCAAGATGTTCGCGAATAAATTATGTTGATGGCTGTTATGAGCATTATGAGAGTTAATTGATAATTCGTGTTTATATAGCCTTTGCTCATTTAAAAGTATTACAAATTAGCAAAATTACAAAGAGATATATATTATATTCAGTTTTATGCTTGGAGTGGCATTAACGATCAGTTTATGAACGAGCCGGAAGCGAGTTCATTAAACTGAAATCTTTGATGCCACGAGGTGCATAAAACGACTTTAGTGCATGGCCGAAGACTGACTGTTTAGAGCACAAGTACATATTTTTTTCGGAGAGTTCAATTGCAGGGTCATTTACCTTAGGCTTAGCAAAAGTGTATTATCACTTTTGAGTGTGTTATTAACACTCCAGTTAATCACCGCTACAGTTAAAGCACATGCGTCCAAATGGGGGAAAACAGTCTTCGGCCATGCACTAAACTACTATTCCACCATTTTGCGGCTTCATCAGAGTTAACAGAATTAAATTCACAGTTTTTGCAAATCCATCCAATTATGACACTGACCCTTATTTATACAAAGCCGCCAAAAGAAACTTGTCCACACTTTATATGTCTTGTTAATGTAACCTCGTACACAATTAATTTAATATAATTTTATGCATGAGTGGCATTAATGATTCAGTTTATGAACGAGCCGAAGGCGAGTTTTCATAAACTGAATCTTTAATGCCACGAGTGCATAAAACGATTTAGTGCATGGCCGAAGACTGGGTGTTTAGAGCACAAGTACATATTTTTTCAAGAGTTCAATGCAAGGTCATTTACCTAAGGCTTAGCTAAGGCCGCATACCTAAGGCTTACCTAAGGCCGCAACGGGAATCGAACCCGGTGCCCCCGCATGAGAGGCGACTATGTTACCACTGAGTAACCGACCACTGATGGTATGGCAACCGCTTTGACATAG
>VOPJ01011523.1:0-34957 GCA_014673585.1 Semibalanus balanoides
GAGGGGGGGAGTGCCACCGGGACACGGCGAACCCGTCGACGCCATGCTGCTTGCTGGATCCGGGACCCTCGGGACCTGGGGCCGCCTTCTCGGAAACCTGCAGCCACCGGCGAGCGGTGTAGGCGGTGGGCCACTCAGCGCTGAGGACGGCAGAAGGTGATAGCAGAGGGGGGATGGTGGCAGAGGGAGGGTGGGGGATGGCAGAGGGACAGGGGGATGGCAGAGGGACGGGGAATGGCAGAGGGACGGGGGATGACCAGAGGGACGGGGGGATGGCAGCAGGGGAGGATGGGGATGAGGTGAGAGTGACGGAGGTGGTGGGCAGAGTGAAAGGGGTGGTGAAAAGGACACCAGTGGTGCTGGTGTTGGGGATCGAGGTAAGTGAACGTGGTCCAGAAACGGGAGTCTGTCAAGGGAAACCATCAGCATTAGTGGTCGTGTTATTGTCTGAAGACACGTGACGGATTTGGAAGTGCGGGTGGTCTTGTTAACGGGTGTGCCAGATGAAACAGGTGTCGATGGTTGTATTGAGGTTGTCATATAATCAGTTTGTGACGCGGGAGTAGGGATCAGAGGCAGCTCTCCGGCGAAAAAGGAGCGTCTAAGCCGTAACATTATCACGTAACCTGCCACGAATCTGGATTGCTTCCTGGACTTGCTAAGCTTTACAAGAAGTGATGGGGCGTGATGTACAGAAGCTCCCATGACAGCACGAGGAAGAAACACGACACGAGTCTTTCCTGTCATCGAGACACGTTTTCCAATGAAACAACACGATTATATGCTCCCGCTATAGATATCTCAGGCGTGAAGGAAGGTGGATAGCTTTCGGTGATGGGATAAGGTTTGAGAGACTTTCCATGTCACCGACTGCGGTGGGGTAATACATGAAGACTTTGGTGAGGATGACAGCTAGAGGATGACAGCTACTCTAGAGGGACTTTGCGACTACTAAGCGATGTGGACACTTGTGGCAGGGCGTCAGGGCATCCCTACTGCTCGACATAAGTACTTCTCAATTTAAGTGAGTCACATTTGATGTACCGGAGCTGTGACGGATAGTTAGGTTGCGACGGATATTTTCGACTGGAATTGTGACGGATATTTTCGAGATAGTTATTTAAAAAAGTGTATGACGACAGTTTTATTGCTGTGTGTTTTTTTGCTGGGGGTATTTACAGGTTACAGTCGATGATTAATAGTTGTTATTATACATATATCATTAATTGAACATTTTAAAATACAAATGGTGGTAAATTATAAATCCTCATAACTTATTGCATATTGCTGTATCATTGTCAGCGAACACAACTAAAACCAAACCTCATCAGTCAAACGGTCTGAATGTCATGACATGAAACCAGAGAAACCCTCCGCCTTAGCATAATCTGCACTTAAGCTGCTGAGCCTTACCAGACACTAATTCTCAACTTATTGTCATGCAATGTGCACACTTCTCAATGACAGCATGTCAGACGGAGGCAGATCTTAGGCTCGATATGAGCCGTGACGTTTGTTACGGGTTTTAAAGACTGGGAGGAGACCCTGCACCCAGAGAAGCGTTGGTATGCCGAGATCATAGATTGAAGAACACATTTTTAAATCGAACATATCTTTTCATTTCTCGGAATGTGCACTACTTGCTTCTATATTTCAAGGACCCCATGAAAGGCCTGGCAGATCTCAATTTATCTGTAGACTCCAGTGAGTTTACCACCACTATCTAACATCAATACAACTGTTAATATTTTATAAGAGTTGGAGAAAGTTTAGCAGCTTGTTCATTGTAAGGAAGTTGTTCAAAATGATAGATTTTGTGCTAAAAGACTCTCACTCATTTTATTCAAAAGAAAGGCCAAAATTATTATTACGCGTTTCGATTACAAATCAACATCAGAGAATGTTCTCTGATGTTGATTTGTAATCGAAACGCGTAAAAATAATTTTGGCCTTTCTTTTGAATAAAATCATATATCTTTTAGCACAAATGATCATTTTGAACAACTTCCTTACAACTGTTAATATGTCATTAGTAAAGAATCAATTTTGTATATTAAAATGTGCTCTATATTCACACTTTGTCAGCTAGTATCTCTGAGCACCCTCACTGTCAAAAAGCGAAGTGGCGGCCGTTTGTATCGATATCGAAACAAAAAGGGGCAAAATAGTTGCAAGTGAAAATTAAACTAAGGGGCTCAAGGTGTGAATTTTATCGCAGCTGAGCATCTATCTGAAAGCTGCTTACCATCAGAGCAAGTTTTCGACAAATCAAAAAGCGTAGACACCCTCCTTTTAAGCTTAGTGGACACATTAAATAGGAGTGGGAAAATATAATCGCGTATCTGACACTATCATACGCTACCGACCTGGAAGTTTATAACAATTTACAACACAATTCTCTAGATTTCTGAACTTTCTTCCGCCTTTGGCATACCAACCAGTGTAGCCTAGATTGGCGAACGCGCTAATTATTTTGTTTTATGATGCTATTTAACTTAAAATGGTTTTGGTCGGTGTTTACTGTTCAAAGAGCGGGAAAAAATGTTTTAACGCAATGAGCAAAATAAACACTTGAACCAGAACCTCGAAGTTCTTAACATTCATTTGGCTAGAGTTTATTAAAGCCTGTGAGATAAGACTATAAACAAACATTTGCATACTCTTTGCCGTGATTGAATGCCTACATTACCAGCCGCAGAATCTGCTGATCAGATGCAGAAGACTGAAGCGACACCCACACTGAAATGCAAGACGTGTTCTCCACGGGTGGCCAGGGTCGAGCTTAAGCCGTCAGTGCCACCACTGCAGGTGGATGCAAGTCGACCGTCTCATGCACCCGACAGCCATAGACGTTATACACCGCCCTTCCATTGCGGATCTGTTGTCTTAAGTCATTGTTGAGGTGCCGGATGGCTTGCTTGTTTTGCGAGGCCGTACCATTCGGGGACGGTTCAACTTTGATCGTCTAAGGTCTTGCTGCAGTACAGAGATGGCATTCCAGCACCTTGTGGCTGGCTGGTTGAGACCTTGTCCGTTGAACAATGCGAAATGGAGACCGTGCAGTACTGAGGCCGGGCGATGCTTTGATGTCTTTTGATTCAAGTTCAAAGGAATTAGATACGCCCATGTTGGTTTATACTGACAGCGGTGTATTCAGCACAGTATCTTTGTGTTGCAGAGGCCGTCAAACATCGTTTCTCAATAGACGTAGAAAGGAGCTGCGGGTATAATGGAAAAGGCGACTATCTTCAATCGGCAGTATGCGTGCTAGCAGAATAATACAACAGAGACAGACATTCAAGTGGTAACTTCCACTGGCTAAAAACATATGCCATCATCAGTATGCCGCGTCTTGCGCGAGCAGAACTTAATCATTATTCTTCTCTTACTCTGAGCTGTAAGCCGCGGTGGGAATCTGGCTTGGTTCTACCATCACCCCTCCCCCCAGAGTGAGACATTGGATTTTGCGAAACATCATTGTTGATGGAGGAGACATATATTGGAGAGAAGAGAAACAGTTTGTTCACGACCTCAAAGCTTAAAGCCGGCGCCTGCAGATGCCTGCCTTCAAGAGGCCGGTTAAAGTGTGGAAACATAAGCCAGGTAAGGGCGAGTCAGCGCATTAATCTGTTAACACAGTGTCAATGAATGACGCGTAATGTGACAGCTCTTCTCCATTACTCAATACTCACGAATCGATCAGCATGTTAGATAAAAGACTTAGCAAAGCCACACATGTAAAATGTTTACGATTATACTACAAGGCATGAAGAAAAAAGGGACAATTATCGGAAGCATGTGACTAAAGCGCTGTATTACGTGGTTTTGCATTTCTACTTTCTGTTTAGTTACTCAAAACCAGCTTAAACATTTAAAAAACGAAAGAGAGACGTTTTAAGTGTTCAAGAACATTGTTTGCAACGTGGCCGCATTGAGCTAGGTATGGTCGATCGAATGTGCAACCTTTACAGCTGACTGTAAGGCATTGTTGCTATGGAGTGCAGTGTCGAATAGTTATATTATGTGCATTTATTGATATGAAAACGATAAAAATAGGGAGGCATATTTCTGAAAATATAACTTCAATAATATTTCAATACGTTACGTAGCAAACTTTTTTCATTCGTTCATAAATATCATTCGCTTGGAAAGCAGACATGTTACCTGACGACGATCCAGCTAAGATCCGGGATATCTGTGTCTTTGTATTCCCGGAATCTACATGGAAACACCAGGACTCAGGTACACAATAAGCGAAGAGTTCCACATATCATATTTGAATATACTGTATGCCGAGAGATCCCACTGAGATCCCAAGATCCTTAAAGCATTTACCGCGAGAGATCCAGGAGGATTCCAGATCTTCATGGCATTGCACGATGAGGAATCCACTTTGGGTTTAAGATCTTTATGCGTTTTTATTGCCGATGGATCCGCTTGGGATCCCAGATCCAGTTTCGGAATCCAGGACACAAGTACTACCGGTAAGCAAAACAGTCTGTTTCCATGAAAACCATATTGTACCAGTGACGCCCATTTTGCCCGACAGACAGGACTCGGGAGATGCCGTTTTCTGAAGCAGCATCGTCTCTTGAAAACTTACACCGGTGCAGTGAACCCTTGTCCATTGAACGTCCAGAAGCACAGGGCAGCCAAAACAGAGCTGGTCTGCCCAATGTCAGCATCAAGAAACGAGGCCGGAATGCAACACAGTATATATTGTGCCAGGCAGCGTTGGTGGAATCATCTTGACCTCATTGTTTGGACAGGGTTACGGACAGTTCCATGGGATGCGCTTATACGTCCAGGCCGATAGACGGTACACCGACTGGGGAGGGAGATGGCTCGGGAGATGGCTCGCGGAGATGGCTCGGGAGATGGCTCGAGGAGATGGCTCGGAAGATGAGTCGGGAGATGGCTCGGGAGATGATTTGGGAGATGGCTCGGGAGATGGCTCGGGAGATGGCTCAGGAGATGGCTCACGGGAGATGACTTGGGAGACAGGGGATGACTTAGGATATTAATTGTGAGAACACCGGGGAGATGACCGGGAGAACATTAGTGAGATGGTGGCCTGAACCAGCTTAGACCTGGGAGATGACCGGCAGAACATTAGTGAGATGGTGGCCTGAACCAGCCCTCCCTCCTATGACTGCTTAGACCGGAGAGATGACCGGGAGAATATTAGTGAGATGGTGGCCTGAACCAGCCCTCCCTCCAATGACTACTTACTCAGTCAACAGAGGTCCGCCGGTACATACCAGGGAAATAGCGGCACACGTATGTACGTCAATACGAGCTCCGTGCAGAATGGAATGTACGGTGTTTGCTGAGGATGTGGAATGCACGTTGTTTGCTGAGGATAATGGCAGCCTGTCAACACGTGCTGCCTCAGTTCCGACTGCAAGGCCTTGTGCAGGACGTGAATGCAAATCAGGGAAGGCAAATGTTTGTTCCACATCCTGGCTTTACACGTAACATTCCAAAAGCTTGTAATATTGTTCGTCTCTTCAATGGGAACACCGGGCTGTGTTTGACTACATACAATTCAAGGTATGACGTGCCTCGATGGTGCCACACCCAGCCATACCGGTGTCTGTGCGGTGCGTTGGTACCAACAGTCGGTATTTGTGCAGCTCTAACTGGCGGCAGATCGCCGTGCTGTGGCACCGGGAGCCGCGGTTAGCCACGCTGAGCCGCTGGCGCAGAGAAGTTCAAGGAGAACTGGCTCCGTGGGCCGTGGCGGGCGGCCCACCGCTGCCAGACAAAGCCGATCAAAATAATGTAGGCATTCCCAAAACCTCTAGAACCTCTATATTTCTCCTGAAAACCTCTAGGATCCTCAGAAAATTTACTTAAAACCTCCAGATTTGCCTCTAGAAACTGACGACAACATATTCAGATTTGAGGTAAGACCTCTAGATTGGCAGCCCCGGCTGGCGCTCACCGTGGCTTCAGCTGCACCCCGCGGTCAGTCAGTCAGTCAGTCAGCCTGACGACTCCGCTGATCAGTCGCCAGGCATCTGACGAATCCTGATCCTGATCTGCTGATCAGACAGCACGCGACTGACTGGTACCGGAGACTGCGACTGACTGGTACCGGAGGCGGGGGGACACCCGCCACGTCATGCATCTGGCGTGCATGCTGCTCTGAAGAATACATTGCAATATCGGCTGCTGAAAATCTGCAGTGAACGGCTACAGAAAGATTCAATGCAGAGACAGCCATTAAGTCGTGATAAATCTGCTTTTGACTAACGCTTAACTTTATTGGCACGCTTTTCTTTATTCGACCGTTCAACTCTTATTGGCTTGAGAACAAACATCTGAGAGCGAAAGCTAAATATGACGTTTACCCGCCTCCCTCAGCTCTGGCCTGTGTTGTGTCCAGATATAACATGTTATAGGCGATAGTAAAAAAGCTCAAGTCTCTCGGACCCGCAGTTGTTTGCGGAATGCGGAGGCTCGCACATGGTATGAGTGCTCGAAGGCAGTGAGAGAGTGCGTTACTGCGTTAAAGCTGTACCACTCGCTTGTGAGTATTTACGCGCTGATTGTGATGTCGCATGGGCTCACCTTGTTTGATAAAATCGGAACTACCTACGTATTTGCAAATGTATTATCGCAAGACGTGAAAAGCAGCAGCATTTGGAGGCGGCCATAAGAGGCCTGGATGAATGGAAGAAAAACATGTGTCGATCATGCTTAACTCTAACATAATTATTGCATAACTATAATTATGATATCATAATCATAAGCTAACGTGCCCCGGGCCCCCTCAATAAAAGTATGGTTCATATTGAGGCCGACACAAACGAAATACATACTTCACTGTCGATTGTAGAACGGAGTGATTTTTAAACCTCATATAACTAGATGTCATATGGTTGCCTAATTATATAATTGAAAAACAGCTTTATATGTCTGATGTGAGCGGGGAGCTCATAAATACAGATCATCACAACTGGTGTCACTGGGGAAACATAGTTATCTGATCATGCGACCGTTACCCATAGCAAAGTATTAACATTATCTAAAGCCATGACAAGGTGATATGAATCGATCGAATCACACAACTAGATGCCCTGGAGTGGGAATAACAGTACCAATTTGTCGTTACACAATCCACTGCTCCGACTGACCCACATAAGAACTGGCTCCAAATCAAGGTCAGGGTGGTACTTGTTATGAGTCCCTATATCAGAGAAGTGATGCCTGCAATGCGGTACCTGACAGCCGCCAATCGCGCGCACACACAAGGCGAACAGAATAAGACGGACATTGTCGTGACGAACCGCTGAGAGATAATACAACGCCCATGGCTCAACCCATCCACATCCCAGACGTACTATTGTCATCCTCTGCTCATTTTGCCTGGGATCACAAACAACAACTCGCCGAAACGCCAGAGGTTTATTTTGACAGACATGCAATGTTCTATACTTCGCATCGGAAAAGTGCATGACGCTGGTCCCGGTTGCTTCTCTGCCTCTCTACCTCTCTGCCTCTTTTCTTCTTTCCCTCTTTCCCTCTTTTCCTCTTTCCCTCTTTCCATCTTTCCCTCTTTCCCTCTTTCCCTCTTTCCCTCTTTCCCTCTTTCCCTCTTTCCCTCTTTCCCTCTTTCCCTCTTTCCCTCTTTCTCTCTCTCCCTCTCTTCCCCTCTCTCCCCTCACCCTTTCTCCTCTTTCTCTCTCCCAATGAAGCAGGAGGTGAAGTCGCATTTATTACGAACTCCCTCGCTCTCGCTAAGGGAAGAGATACTACTGCAGTATTCTCCCACCACGGTGACCCGGCCGGCCGGCTACGTTGGAGCATCTCGCGCGGCTCATATTACACCACTACTGGAGCATGTTGACGATGATAAACTAGTTCGCCGGAAGTGTCTGCTCATTTTACAGCACTTTATTACCGGTGCTAACTGTCATGAAGATACATGTGCGGTGGCGATAAAATTATACGCTGTTCAGATGCAGAGACGTTCATACATTTTGTATGACCATTTTTAAACAAACAAACTGACCTAGGATCGGATGTTTTGCATTCAGTCATGAGGTATGTTGCCGTGCAAGGTCCAAGGATAGTGATAAAGATGTTCTGCATGCATTTTTGTCTACCTTGCAGTGGCTGTACGGCGATTATTGGCCCATGATGAGTAAATAGTATTAATGAGATATAAAATTATACGTCGCCATAGCCGTATTTTTCAATCAAATTAAGCCGTTGGTATGCATTCGATATGCTTTAGCTGTCAATTAGGAAAGTTAATACCCTTTTGCCGTTTCTTTTAAGCATTGTTTTATTATTTGTATATATTATTTTGAAGAGCTCTGACCTCTCTTTGCTGAAGAGCCACAGCTGCTGAGAAGCCACATTCTTTCACAACCACCAAACGGTATATCCCGTTCTCCGCCATGACCATTGAGCAGCCACTCCTGTTGTTGCACACTGCTTACACAGCACGTTATAAGGCTGGCTTTATGGCCACCATGGGGCTCTAACCAGCTATTGGTGGCCATCTAACGATTGCCACTACATCAGCGCGCCACCCCCGCAAAATACCAAGTACATACACATTCATTGCTTCGCTCGCTGAATGAGAATGGGAGAGGATTTCTGGGGAAGGGTGCATGTGGGGGAGTGTGTGGAAGAGTCGCCGTCGCGGAGCGCAACGAGCCACTAACTACCACTCTATCCTCTCCCCCATATGTGATACTCCCTCCCCTCCAGCCTCTGCACAGAGCTGCCTGCTGCAGCCTCTATCATTTGCCGAGCTGTGATGGTGGTAATTCGCCTGTGGCAGACAACTAGCTCGTGTCGAGCGGAGAGGGAGGGTGCGCGGCCGGTCTGCACCCCGACACCCCGGGGTTCATGGCTCATCGGAGCCTGCTTAGCGCCTACTTTCTACAGATGACCGCGGCCCGCTGATCGGTCACAGCCCGGCGTCAGCAGAAGCCGGGGAGAGACGGCTGAGCCCGGGGGACGCCGTGACCTCGCTCGTAGCTGAGCGACGCTGCGACGCTGCGACGCTGCGTCTGCGACGCTGAGATGAGTCCCGCTTGACATGTCCCGCTGCCGTGGACAGTGGTAGAGGCGGGCTGAGGTGGGTCAAAGCAAACAGCGGACTCGTCAAGAGCTTGGAGATCACAATTTCGTCACGTATCGCGTCACACGCACACACGCATGTCACAAGCGTAGTGGCTTGTCGTGAGAAGACGAGCAAGAGAGATGTTTCGGACGCGTGTTTTTTCACGACTGAACTCAGCAGCGGGCAAGCCGAAAGAGCCATCCAATGGCGATCGATTGGGTTGGCCAACTATCCATCGCATTGGCGAATGACGCAAACCTCTGGCCGTTCGCTGCACTATTCTCCTCTCCTCTGCCTCAGTCACCTGTGAGCTGTCGTAAACTGGCTGCATCTCAGCACTGTTGCGGCGCATCACGAGCCTGAGGGCACCACTGACGTCGTAACCACTCCGTCACAGGCTGGAGAAACCGACACGGACGACAGCATAAAGGCCGAATGAATGATATGATGGTCAGTCTCGGGGCAATTTGCAGCGTAATGGGCCGCAACGAAGACGTCACATGGCGATGTTTGTTTGACCAGAGCTGGCTTTGTTTACGTGCGCTGACCGCATAACAATCCAAGCGGTGGGTGAAGTTATGAAGCCGAGTGGTAACGGCTTGCACAAACGTAAAGCTCCAAATCAGGAGGTCATCGCATGACAGTACCTGCTAAGAGCGTACAACTATCAAGTAGCAACTAACTAGGGATGGTTTCCATATATGGGCATTCCCGCTTACGACTAGAAATGCGAAATTCGCTTGCATTCCGATGAAGTCATGACAGAGACGTCCAGATACGCTTCCTTGCACAAAGCTCGTAAGTACGGTTGCAATTCGGATTAGAATACCTACGCTAAGCTCCATGAGGCAGTGTCAGCCAATTTAGCTAGCACTTAGGCCATGCCGACTCGTCGTGTGTTAAATGAGCCTTGACACTAATCGTCGCTGGCGTTTGAGAACTGGAAGACTCAAGAGCAAGATTGTTCACCCAGGACATTTTAGTTTATTCATCTAGTTACCAAGTCGAAACAATGGCCGTTTTCACGATGAATTGTTTTGCGCGAAATGTTTTAAAACATTTTAAAAACAGTCTCAGATAGCCATACTTAACAGTTATGGGATGCTGCCACAAGATCGCCCATGGGATCGCAGCCACTCTCCGAAAATTTCATGCGTGTCATACATGTCAGTCAGTGATGAAAAGTAAGCACCCAACGTTAATGTGATGCGAATGTGAGATGAGATGATGTGTAACAATCACAGATGGCTAATTGATTATTCACTGGTATTATCGACTTCCTTATTGGCGTCATAACCTATCGATCAATCAGACGGCTGAGTGATTCAGCTATTTAAAATATGTCACATTAGCGATATTTTTCTAAATACATTAGTCATGTGATGCGTTTTTCAACCCGGCTTCTAATTTCCATCTGTTGCCATGCCTTCCAGTATCCGGTTGGCATGGCCTCAACATAAATTATGCTCACTATACGGCTACCATTTCAAGACACAAAAAATATATAAAAAATTAAAGTAACCAAATAAACATGAAGAACTTTATCACGCTGTGAAAATGTATCCGTCTTCACAAGACCATCAGTCCATCTTTCTTGAGATCGTCCGAGATCCCAGCAGTCGGGAAGTTAAAAGCAGAAGGTCGGGGTCTAGCGGAGAGATAGTCGCGGATAACCCAGGGTGAGAGATCTCCGCTGTCACCAACAAGGATATGTCACAGGTTGCTAGGTCGCTGTTCAGAGCTCCAAGGGAATCTGCGGCTAATAGATGTTCTGACGTCACAGGACTTTCTATCTGGTCACTGGATCGGAGTTTGTTAGAGATGGCAAATAGATAACGTATGGTGAACTATTCTCAATATAAGGTACCTTGACTTGGGGTATTCCTCGGCTGACCAGCCAAGTCTTCTCCGCTCTGCAGCGTTTTGCAAATCATCTTGCTGTACGGTGGAAATAGCGAGTAAATCGCGCTGAATCTGGATAGAACACACGACTGAATATTGTGCAATGACCGGACTATGACGTCATCACGGTAATCCGGCTGATGTCACTGCATAGTAAGGCGCAGTGACGTCATAAGTTCCACGTCTGTCGGGGCTGGTAGCGAGTACTGGTAAAACCTGAGAATTTGTATTGCGAATCACAAGCGTTTTCGGGGATGGGAGCACCTTTTTCGATGAATTGTACGACTCATGTAGGATATGACGTTAGGCATGTATCCGGCTTCCATCTGAGATGTTCAACGGATAAGATTGTTTTTTTGTTTTTTTCTATGATGGAGAGTCAATCAACGGACTTTACGGACATGGATTATCATGACACTTAAATTTTAATGAGTCAGAATGAGGAGGTCCGATTCAGTCGATACTTGTGTGAGCTCTTATCTTACTAAGAGCAAAGCTTCCTAACGGCGAATCACACACTTATCAACACTAGCAGCCCGAATCCTATGCAAAATAAGACGAGGCGAGACGAAACAAAACGACGAGACGAGATGAGACGAGACGAGACGAGACGAGACGAGCCGAGCCGAGCCGAGGCGGCGAGCTCGAGCCGAGCCGAGCCGAGCCGGCCGAGCCGAGCCGAGCCGAGCCGAGCCGAGCCGAGCCGAGCCGAGCCGAGCCGAGCCGAGCCGAGCGAGCCCGAGCCGAGCCGACCGTATGTCTCTCTGTATTGTGAGCCGAGCCTGTTATTGTTCTCTCTGTAGCCCGAGCCGAGCCGAGCCGGCGACGCCGAAGCCGAGCCGAGCCGAGCCGAGGCCGAGCCGAGCCCGAGCCGAGCCGACCGAGCCGACCGAGCCGAGGCCGAGCCGAGCCGACGCCCGAGCCGAGCCGAGCCGAAGCCGAGCCCGAGAGAGCCGAGCCGTTATTCTTGTATGCCGTAGCGAGCCGATTCTTGAGCCGAGCGAGCCGAGGCCGAGCGAGCCGAGCCGAGCCGGCCGAGCCGAGCCGAGCCGAGCCCGAGCCGAGCCCGAGCCCGAGCGAGCCGAGTCTGTCCTCCGTCCGTCCTGTCTCAGGTGGCCTCTCGGCTTCTCTCCGCTGTGTTGCCCACGGCGATGGCGCGTCACCCCTCGACACCCATCATTCACCTCAGATCGGACGATCCTTGTCCGCCTGTGACCGCCTGGAGTGGCGCCAGACCGCGCCGCTATTGACACCGCGCTCTCCGGGTGCGCCGCTTTTGACGACGCGCGCCTGGAGCGCCACGACTGCCGACCGGCGGCGCTGGCGCAGAGAAAGCTGGGCGGTGGCTGCAGAGAGGGGCGGTGGAGTGATACGGCAAAAGTGCTCCGGTTTCATAAGCAACTACGCCATTACACACCGAATTTGTGCGGTATAGACGCGAGGCACGAAGTGTATGGGCCAGAGGCTGTCGCAGAACGAGCTGTTACACGGATGACGCGTTCGAGGGATGTGATTGCGGCACAGTTCGTTGGTAGGCCTCGAGGTGCTTTGGAAGTGGTCCTACGAGCTGTATTGTCAAATAAAGTATACACTCATACTTATACAACAATGATTTTGGGATGAAGACAAGGCACGACAGTTTCTTGGAAATGGACTGAATGTTGGATTAGCAAAGTGTGTTGTTGGTTTAATTATTTGATCTTATACCCATTACCGAGCCTATGAGTTCAAAGAAGTCAAATCTGTACCAAACAGATCAGCCATTCAAATCACGTATAACTACAATCACAGTACCGCACCGAAAATGTCCGGGTCGCTTTTCCTAGAACCAACGGTGAATGACCCTGATTTACAGTATCCTTATAACCCGATTCACCGATACAATATATGTCCCCTGACCAGCCCACTGAGACAACATATGTCCCCTGACCAGCCCACTGAGACCACATCGTTCGCTTAACCCGCGCCGGGCCGGTGCTCGGCGCCACCTTCCCCTGCCGCGGGGGGGTGTTTCGACACCTCTCTAACTCGGCTCCTATGGGAACCTAGACATAAACCAAAAGTACGCGATCGAGAGCTCGTTCAAAAGGGATTTGGAAACTATTTCTGAAAATTTTTCTCAGCGTCAATGGAGTTAGAGTCACTAGAGGTCATCAAAGGTCAAATTTTCGTCAAAATTTTCCAGAATTTAGGACTAGCTTCAGATACCTCCAAATATCTCGAAAACTATGATAGCTAGGAGTAAATCTCTATATTGTGTATTAGTATATGCATAGAATAGATATTTGAATTTGCAATCGCACCTATGTCCTCAATTTGAGCTCCAGATTCAATAGTTTAGGATCCCACGACGCTCAATCAGAGATGTCAAAAGATGCAGTTTTTGGTAATATGTTTCCTGAATGCAATTTTATCTAAAATTATTGATTTTAAGCACTATTTCTTGTGTTTCCTTCTCGTCAAAGACGCTTGAAACATATACAGATGATCTCGTAAGGTCAACTTTCAAAAATTTTGACTGCTCAAGGTCAAGGGGTCATTTGGTGACCAGATAGGTTCATGTTGCATATGGGTCGACGCGGACAGACGATACAAATACAGTGGTGTCATCCGCTCGTCTCCTATCTTCAATTATATCAGAAGTTATTAGCAAATCATTGGCTGATGACCGGTCAGAATGACCTCAGACAATGACCTTGTATAAGATCTTTCTCACGACATTAATCGCACCTAGGTCCATTCGAATGAGCTAAACATGATTCTGTGAAATAAATCAGCCTGATCCAATGGCATACTTTCCAGAATAAAGAAGCATCTGTTTTTATTGCCATTCACTTATAATGGGTGTGAGGTCAGGAAATTGAACCCTGACCTTAGGTCCACCGATACTCGAAAATCCGAGATTAAACATAAACTTTAGATAGTCATCTCTTATGAAACCCTGTAGTACGAAACCAATCTGCTAAAACTGTGGCTTTGGTGGAGACCGCAACTCTTTCTTCGCGCACGGTGGGCGTACTTGACCTAGCCCTGGTGACCTGCCTGAAACATACTATTGCCAAAAACTTTTTTGAAAGCTGAATACAAAAAGAATGACAGGTACTGAAATTTCGCGCGCCGCTCACGCGCCGCAGATTTTCCCGATACTCCAGAAAAAAACCTGAGGGGGGGTGTCTAAACACCCCCGGCCCGGCGCGGGTAACACACGTGCCGGTCATAACGCCGGAGATATTAGTGATGCCTGAGCAGTCGTCTCGCCCTTCCTCCGATCGTTCCCCGATACTGCGGTAGATGAGGCGGCTCTGATCATGGATTCCCCTCACCGCCCTGTGAGATAGGTTTGTCACCGGAAAACATGACAGAACAAGTGAGACGGCCCGAATGGAGCCCAGAACGTCGCGGATTCTCCAGCCTGTGGGATATTGTTCAGCGAGCTTATGTACATATATGGGTATAGATGACACTGGAGATTAAACGTTCGATCGGTCGGTCCGGTATCACTTGAAAGGGCAGCTGTTTTCAATTATCTGATCGAAGTTCTGCTGAAGAGAGAAGTGGGAAAGCAAGGATCACGAATAAATCTGAGCGATCATTATTGATGAACTTCGAGTTCACGTATAACATGAGGACAGCTGAAGGGAAAAAGAAGAAAACAATATGAATGAAGTTTCCATTGAACATAGAATGTGTCGGATCATGTCATGTCACATCGTTCTGAACGGTCGCTTCTGTTGCAGACCAAATGACGGTGGGAGTCAACAATTAGCAAACGGTGAGCAAATCCATCCCTGGATCTCCTCAGCTGTTCTTTTAAATCTGACTTGAAGCACAGCTCAAGTTTATATCGCACAGCTATTAGAGCTGACTATTTTTCAAAGTGCGATCAATTGTCAAGTATTTAGCTGATAGCTGGGCCATGATGCGACCGACTCCCATACAAAGCGGGTCGATCGGGTGCAGCACAAATTATTTACGATGCTTCGCCACACTCCACAGCATCTAGTCTGGAGTGCTCCTTCTCTTTCTCCTATTGCGACCTCTGTCACCAGCAATATTACTATTCTAGCCGCAAAGCGAGTTCAGCATGATCTTCTTTTCACAGAAACGTTCTTTGCAACCAGCTGGGCACATCGCGTTTGCTCGAAAGCTCTTCACGTTTATTCTTCTTCTGTTCTCGTCTTTTTACTTACATTTTTGTAGTTTGTTTTGTGGTGTATGTGTTAACGTCCTTAACTATTTAACTTCGCCTGTCATTGGGTTAATGCTGTAACTGTTGTTTAATGCAGTTTGATAAAATACACTAAGGAGCCTTTTATTTCTGACACGCATACTGTGTCGCAACACTTCGCTGCAATGCGGTACATGTTTTTGTCTTGGAACTCGTTCGGAATCGCTACCGGGAGCTCTTTCAATTTCAAAACATTTTATAATCGATAGGCATCCTAGATCTGTAATGTTTTCACGCAACTCTTATTTCGAGCACGAGTATGATAGAATCCTATCCTACAAAATAATATATTTTAACTTAACAACATATCGGACGATATGGTCGACTCCTTTCTATAAAAATGTCCCGCGGGTGCCCTTTCTCAGCCACACACACTGCGTCGCGGCTCGACGGTTCCACCAGTAGGCGTGATTCCCGTGACCTTCGTGTCTGAGGCGCCGCCAGACTAACTAAAAACGTCGGTATGTCGTCGCGAGCCTTATCACTATACAGTATACACACACATACGGTGTTAGCGACCCCGCGCCGAAGGTCAGAGACCACAGGACGAGGTCTGTCACAAGGTGAGGTGTAGTTCAGGAACATATCAACATCAAATATGCTACCTCAAGAAATGCCTCATTTTTTAAAATAAAATATAGGTAATATAAATATTGAGGTATATATTGAGGTATGTCATTCTTTCAATAACTTAGAATAAATCATGAACTTATATAAAGCTTCCCAGGCAGTCTAGCATGAATCATGAAGCCTTTCAAGACGTAACAAATATTTTGTTATTACGTGTTTTTAACACATTTATTGTAGTTTTGCACTTATACGCTTCACCTAGTATTTCCATGAAATTAGCAATTTAGTGCTTACGTGCATATCTACGTGCATAGCTATTCTCATGTAAGCATCCTCGGGATGAATCTAAAAATATAATTGATTTTTTAGATTAAATGCATTTAAGTCAAATAAACTTATAATTGGTATGAAATTGTATCACACTGTGCACTCATGAGACCCATTAAAATAACGGATAACGGGAAAGGCCACTTTTAATTCGTCATAAGTACTGACAATGTGCCGAGTGCATGTTTTTTGAATTATTGCATTAGTCCTGACTCTAAGCCAGGCCTGACAATCATAGTTGACATTTATTGACAAAAGTAGCTAGGTACCTGCAATGAAACTTGAGAGATTGTAAGAATGGGTGATCGAAAATCTCAAGCATGCCGATGCGAAACAGAGGTGAATCAAGGGTTTTTGGAAGGAACGGTTGAGCCATGCAACATCCAGTATTTTGTTCTCGTTCTGGAGTTACCTGAATTACCTGAGAAAACCGCAATTGTTGGCTCTTTGTCCTGTGCTATCTTAATTTGGATAGAAGTGGATAGTCTCACACAACTCATCCTCAATATCTCCGGCATGCTGATTAATATTTGATTGCTGCTTATGCTGCTGAGTTATAGTTAGAGTAGAGCAGGGGCGGCGCCAGGGGGGCAGAGGGGCAGCTGCCCCTGGCGTCAGCCAGGGGGGGGCAAACATAATCTTGACCCCTCAGAATTTTCACGAAGGCCTTAATTCACAAAAAGGTGCCCACTGGCACAACTGTCAAAGAAAAGAAAATGATTGTGTCCCTAGTCAAATTTCTGCATGAGCCAAAGCCTTGCATTGAGGCCACCTGTAGGGCCCCCAGTACTAGACAGGGGAAAACCCCCAGTAACTAGACGGAGGCCCTCAGTACTAGGACAGGAGGCCTCCCAAGTACTAACGGAGTCCTCAGTATAAACAGGGGGCCCAGTACCAACAGGAGGCCCATACTAGACTGGAGCCCCCCAGTATAGACAGGGACTCCATATAAACAGGAGGCCCCATACTAGACAAAGAGGCTCCCTAGTACTAGACGGAGTCCCTCAGTACTTAAGCAGGGCCCCAGTAACTAGACAGGAGGCCCCAGACTAGACGGCGAGACCCTCAGTACTAAACAGGAGGCCCCCAGTCTAGACAGAGAGCCCCAATACTAAACAGGAGGGCCCCTAGTACTAGACAGGAGGGCCCCCAGTTACAGACAGGAGGCCCCCAAATACTCAGGGCCCCCCAGACTAGACAGGAGCCCCCAGTTTACTAGGACAGGAGGCCCCAACTAAAACAGGAGGCCCCCAGTGCTAGACAAGAGGGCCCCCAGTACTAGACGGGAGGCCCTCATACTAAAACAGGAAGGCCCCCAGTAACTAAGACAGAGGCCCCCAGTACTAGGACGGGAGACCCTCTTGGTACAAACAGGAAGGCCCCCGTACTAGACGGAGCCCTCAGTACTTAACAGGAGGCCCCTAGTACTAGACAGGAGCCCCCAGTACTAGACAGGAGGCCCCAATACTAAACAGGAGGGCCTCCCAGTACTAGAACAGGAAGGCCCAGAGTACTAGGACGGGAGGCCCTCCCATACTAAAACAGGAGGCCCCCATACTAGACAGGAGGGCCCCCAGTACTAGACGGGAGACCCTCAGTACTATAAACAGGGAGGCCCCATAACTAGAAGGGAGGCCCCAGTCACTAGAACAGGAGGCCCCCCAGTATTAGACGGGAGGCCCTCAAGTACTAAAACAGGAGGGCCCTAGTATAGACAGGAGGCCCCAAGGACTAGACAGGGAGGCCCCAATACTAAACAGGAGCCCCCAGTACTAGACAGGAGCCCCAGTACTAGAACAGGAGGCCCTAAGACTAGAACGGGAGGCCCCCATACTAAAACAGGAGCCCCAGTTGCTAGACAAGGCTGCCCCATACTAGCATGAGGGGCCTCCAGTCTAAACATGAAACCCCCATACTAGAAGGAGGCCCCCAGACTAGACGGGGAGACCCCAGTACTTAAACAGGAGCCCCTAAGACTAGAACGGTGAGCCTCAGTACTAAACGGAGGCCACCTAGTATAGACAGGAGGGCCCATACTAGACAGGAGGCCCCAATACTTATAACAGGAGCCCCCTAAGTACTATACGGAGGCCTCCAGTACTAAGTACGGGGAAGCCCTCAGTACTAAACAGCGAGGCCCCCCATACTAGACCAGGAGGCCCCCAAGTACTAGACGGAGCCCTCAACTAACAGGAGGCCCATAGTATAGACGGAGAGGCCCTCAGTATAAACAGGAGGCCCCCATATAACAGGAGGCCCCATACTAGACAGGGGGCCCATACTAAAAGGAGCCCCCTAGACTAGACAGGAGCCCCATACTAGACAGCGAGGCCCCCAGTACTAACAGGAGGCCTCTCAGTTACTAAAACAGGAGGCCTCCCATTACTAGACAGAGGAGGCTCCCCAATACTAGACCTGAGCCCCCCAGTACTAACAGGAGCCCCCATACTTTTCTTTAAAACAAGGAGAACCCTGATTACTACAAACAGGAGGTATCCCTAGTATAAACAGCAGGCTGCCAGTACTAAGACAGGAAGGCCCCATTTACTTAACAGTAGGCCCCCTAACTCCCCAGTACTAGACAGAGGCCCCAGTATTAACATGATAACCCCCAAGTACTAAATAGAGAGGCCCGCCCCAGTACTAGACAGGGATTGCCTCGTACTAGACAGGAGGCTCCCGATTACAGGACAAGAGGCCCCTCATATGAGACAGGAGGGGCCCTGGCAGTTACTTAAAATGCCCAAAAACTCCATTAATAGTTTAGGCTGTCGGATTTTGCGACTCATTTGGAGGAGGCCTTTTTATTGTCAAATTTATATATATTTAATCAGGCGCGGATCGGTTTTCCAGTCAGGAGGGGACGGTGCGCAACCACAAAAAGTTGCGCCCTCCGGGCGCACCATAGGCGAGACCCGGCTCAGGGGGGGAGCGATCCACTGCCTGTTAATTTTATATATCTAACCTAGCACCAACTATAAACAAGGGTATAGCCCTACGGCCATCTTCCCCTTCTATCCGCCCCTGTCTTCAGGCTTACATGAGAGACCATTGTCCGACAACAAAATCAAAAATTTTCCGCGCGCTCCGCGGCGCCATATGCTAAAACAAATTCAAATTGTATACGAGTGAAAAACTGAATAAAAAACCGCAGAGAGTTTTTTGAGGCGCATTTTAATTGTCGTTGTTATAAATTTACCTACTTAATCTATATCTTATTGGCAAAGGCTATCTTTATCAACTTCTTTACAGCACTTTTAAAGGCAAAATACAGTTTTAGAGTCCGCAGTCCGCACCATAAGCAAAAGGATCCGATTAATGATAATTGCATGACAGGCTAATATTTCAAAAAATTTGCGCGGGCGCCGCGGCGTCAATCTTTTTAAAAGTTTCAGGCTTGGTACAAAAAATAAATATTCTTGATAAACGCTGATTTCCAAACTGGTGTCGTTGGTTTTAAAGATGAAATACCAGACCCCTCAGTTTACTAACTCCAGCTTCTAAAAGTTGGATGGCTCATGCCATTACTGACCACACTGGTATTCTCCATCCTTGTAACGTGCCTTTCAGCCGTTCATTGAAACCTTTCAACACTGGGAATGGGAGCCTTCCACCGCTTGGAATGGACGTTGGAGGGGCACCGCCCCGTTCCTTGACGAAGTTTTGTCTTACTGCTTGTATTGCTGCGTAATTGTATTGTCTTCAGGTTCTCGTTATTACACAACATCGTCTTGTGATTAGTTGTGTTAATCAATCTATAGTATTTAAAGATAAAAATCATAAAACAATATAAGTGGAAAAATAAACCTAAGGTTGCCCATATGTGAATTAATCGTATGCAAACCATCAAACTAATACTAATTCCAGTAAGAAAACACATTTTGACATTACAAACCGGTAGTCACACCCGCGCAATAAACATAGGAGAGCAGAGAGGCGCGCGGGTTTGAGCAATCACAATTAAAAGCTGGGCCAGCTGATGTTTGGTTGCTCCGATTTCGAGATACCGAAGAGCAATAGGCTAGATTCTCGGCCATGTTTACCATTAAAGAAGCAAGATTAACATTTCGGCATCGCTTTGGTTAGGCCCCAAACTCAATGGAGGCCCCTACACCAGGAGGCCCCCTGGGAAAAGGAGGCCCCCCTTTTGACTTGCCCCCCAGGTGTAAAATCTGGTTGGCCGCCGTCTGGTTAGAGGCATAGTAACAACTGCTGTTTATGCTGATATCTCCTCACAATTATACGGGCTCTGTGTGCTACGTCCAAAAATCCGCCTCATCCACGGATCACGCAAATACCATCAATCACATAGAAAGCCGGAACAAATAGTATCTTTAAAATACCGATGTCACCATCCTTCATCGAATCTCATCAACTCTGCCTCATATAAAGGCATCCTTTTCACCGCCAAGAATTGAATGGCTAAGTCACTCTCTCACCACTCTCCTCCGACAGGTGAGACGAAAGAGTTTATCACAACCACAGCACAGTGGGGGCACAAATCAGATCTTCCTCATTTCAGCGCAGTACCGGGGCGCGGCGCGGGCAGGTGGCGGTGGCGGGGGCGGTGGCGGCGGCCGGCGGCGGCGGGCGCGCGGCGGCTGGCGGCGGTGGCGCGGGGCGGCGCGGGTGGCGGCAGCGGCGGGTGGGTCGGTAGGTCGAGTGTCGCCCTGGACTATCGAAAGTGAGCTGTGAGTTCAGGGCGGCGTGCCAGCGGTGCACCACAGCAGCTGCGTCACGTGACGTAACATGCCCACTCATGGCCGGGGGGCGGCCCCGTCTGAGATCTGCTGACGGTGCCGCCCGCCCCACCCACCATACCGTCAGTGAAGCGAGCAGCTGACCGTGAGAGCGGGGTCAATCAATGTGGGTCTTCGGCTGAGGGTCACAGACGGCGTGACGCTTCGCATCGGTTGGGTTGATGCATAATGAATTGCTACAAATCGATCTTCCTGTGAAAGTTGAAGATCGATTTGTAGCAACTCATCATAGTCGATCAAAGCACTTTGGTTGACCGGCAGTTGCGTTCAAAACCGTCGGGGTCCTTGGGACAATCTCACCAACGCCTATCATTTCGAGATGCATATTGTAAGTTTATTTCATTGTTGTCTCACTTGTCTGCCAGTAATACAGTTATTTCACAATTGCTATCCTGTTATTTATCATAAGATATCAGATACATGTATTTCCCACCAAAGACCCCAGTTGGTGTTCATTTCAACATGACAGCTAAGCCACAAATTGTGTATTAGCCGGTTTGAAAAGGATCTGTCGCCCACGCCGACGGCGAGGAACATGTCGGAAACTGGAGAAAACATGTATCAGAGCTGGAAAAGAACTCAGATACCCGTAACGATACACTACAACTTTGCATCAGGCTTGCCTACGTTTAATATGTTTTTTCTCTCTCATTTCTATCATTGGTAACATATGCGTAGAAAGCATGCTTGATGGTAATATTGGGACAAGAACCGCCCTAAGGCATGTTTTTTGGGGCCATTCCGTCACCCTGTTAATCTGCTTAGGTATGTTAAAAGCCCCCCACGGACGCCAACACATTAAATCAGGGACTGAGTACGCGGACCAACATATGACAAATTCATTAAATCAGGGACTGAGTACGTGGACCAACATATGACAAATTCATTAAATCAGGGACTGAATATGCGGACAAACATATGAGAGATTTCTGACCTAAGCCTGACCAAATGAACATGGTTTCTGATTAAAAATACACACTGGCGAATCAGGAACGGCCAAGAAGGTTTATTTTTTTGGGGAAATGTCAGAGAGTCTGTTAAAATAAAAAGCTTACCAGCTTGCTTCATTGTTTCAAAAAAGTGATCTAAAACGTATTTTTCTTAGCGGCAGTTGCTTAATTAAATCAGGAAATTAGCTCATTTTGACCCATTTACCTACACAGGTAAGTCGCTTTAGAGAAATACCCAGATGACCCACCGAATCCGTTATTGTCAAAACCAGAAGAACTCCACGCATTTTGTGGAAATTTCATTTTGTTATACTCGTATACTATTTGAAAATTAAACTGATTCATGCCCACCCAACAAAAAAAAAACGGAAGGTAAGAGAGTATGCTTGAAGCAAAAAAGTATATTCCTTATCAATTGTAACAACATACACCATAGAACAAATTTAACGAACATGAACACAGCAGACAAGAACGATTCACCTTAAAATAAAATACGACACCTAAAAATAACTGATTAATTTCGGCCTATGGGCATATGTCAATTACAGTAGTGGGCAGCTTCCGTAACTCGTTACTCCGTTACTAACTGAACTACCTTTTCAGTAACGGAGTAACGCTCTCTTTACTTTTCAAAACAGGTAACGGACCAAGTAACTTCCGTTACTTTATAATCAAGTCCGTTACTCCGTTATTTCCTTTATTTTTTGTTGAGATAATGGGTCGGTGTGAAAATGACGGATACCAATAGCTGGAAAAATAGAAGCAGCATATAAAACCGACCTCTTGCCGAACGAATCTCATTTTAGGACTTAGGTCATCTGAGGTCAGTGACCTCGGTTGACCTGTGTAAGAATATGTTCCCAGTGGAACATATCATTATGTAAAATGGATGCCATATTTGAAATCAGAGTCACAAAATGCCCTTAGAAACTACCAGAGGCCAAACATGTTTATATCAGGTTATCGAAGGTCAGTGACTTTGATTGACCTCTGAAATGGTCAACTGAGGTCATGATCTGAGTGGAAATAATAATTTTCACCTGTCTGTTCATATGTTCTTAAAAAACAAACACTCAGGAAGTGCACAAGATACAAGCATCGATGCTGCAACGGGACGCCTGCAATCGAGATTTGCGCCTGACACGACCTTGAGAAACATTGCAATTTTCAGAGTACGTGGCAAATTGTTATAAAGTAGCGTAGGTACTGAACGTATCATCGCAATCAGTTAATACATACCCGAGTTACTCCCCCCAAAAAATAAAAAGACAGGGCTGAGGTGGCATCCACCTGACGAGGATTACACTTATATACCGGAGTAACGAATTTTAGTAACTTCCGTTACATTTGTCTCAAAATAACGTAGTAATGAGCAAAGAAGCAACTTTTATGGGTAACTGAGTAACGAGTAACGGAAGCACTTTTATGAGTAGCGAATTAACGAGTAACGAAGCTATATTTTTTAGTAACGATGCCCACCACTGGTTATTAGGGATATGAGCAAATCGTAGGAAAAGGGGGAGGGTGGTGGGGGCACATAGCCCCTCACTTTTCAAACCATTTTGTGTTGCTGAGTGTTCTTATACTTGGTGGAGAAAAGCTTTTTGAATGTCAAAAAGGGTTCGCAAGACGAAAAGAGCCAACTCTGCAAATACGTTTTCCAAAGGAAGGTGGGATTTCTTTCAAGACGATATCAAAGTTTCACTGGCCCCCGCACTTTGCGTGACTGATTAGGCGTGCAGAGGATGCACTTGGCTTCAGGGGTGCCATGCAGTTTTGATCTCTGTGTCGGCTCAATTTATCAGCGCGGTTCTGATCTATGTGTTGATTCAATTCATCAGCGCGGATCTGCTCTGTGTCGGTTCAATTCATCACGCTGCTCCTGATCTCTGTGTGAATTCAATTCACCAGCGCGGTTCAGATCTGTGCCGGTTTAATTCATCGGCGCGGTTCTGATCTCTGTGTCGGTTCATTTCAGCAGCGTCATTTCATCACGCCTGTCACGGTCTCACACTGGGGCCGACCGACCGCTCCTTCTCGGCGGCCACTCAGCAGAAAAGCCCCCTAATATCGCGCCGGCCATCTGTAAAAGTGGGTATTAGTCGGGCCGCGTGATCCACGCTTTAATCCCCCGACGGAACCGTACCGTTGGCAGTGAGCTGGCGGACTCTCCCCCGGGCTGGGTTCGGGGAGCTGGGAGCTGGCTGAATCATGATGTATTGAGTGGCTTTGTCAAGGTGTGCGTGTCGGAGAAATACGAGATGGATTGTCGCTGAGGGTGGCAGTGACACGATGCTCAGGATGCTTAGTTATCGCGTTAATTAGGCGTTGCACTTGTAAAATACTTGCTGGCTTGAGGTTAAAGAATATTACAGTTAATTATCGTAATTCCGGCTGCTTCTCATATTTTGATTCACTCTATAATGAAAGGCTCAAACTAATATATCGATGTCAGTCTTAAACATTAAGACAATCAAAAACTTGTTTGTAATGCCCTGTATATACACAATAACCGGTCGCCAGAAAGGCATGTCTGGCAACATTATTTTGTCCTGACGCCAAATTGCTCAGATTCCTTTTGGATGTAAATCACTAACACAGCACCAGCTAGAGCAGACTTTTAGGTAGCCGTATATGCTTTTATTATGAATGAAAATTATGATTACAATATTTAGTAATTTTCCGACTTGTTCATTTAGCAAGAAGACAACATGATATGAATACATATTATATTCACATTTACAATAACTTCCGATCAGCTTATTTTTCGGAATGCTCTGACGTCCTGCAATACCCCGCCTGCAATATCCTGCAATATCCCGCATCCGCAGAACTGGCATTAACTGAGAGACAAACCCTGAATACAAATAGTTTGTTCCTGGCTTTAATTTGGCATTACTATCATAACAATAGGGGCAAGCGGTGACGTCTCAATGCATCATACCGACCATGTAACACTCCCAAATATATTCTACAACATTCTTATTACGACTCAGAACTGCACTGTCTGCATCTTTGGTCTCTCCCGATTGACTCATTGTGCTCTGAGGTATAGATGTAATCAGATACGTCAAAGGTTAGCCATGAATGGAGTTCGTGTCGTGGAGCAAGCTGGCCGACTCGTCTCTCATAGCGGGAGACAGTCAAAGACAATATCTGAATATTCAATGCATATAGACAAGACAGGGAGAGTTTTACAATGATGAATCCACTCCGAGACATGACATTGGAACTTCAGTATTATCTCATTATCCATTGAAGAATGTAACGGTTAAAAGAAAGCACATGGTATAAGGGTGAAGGATCAGTAGATTAAAAACCTATCTGTTCCAAGAATGCTCGTCGATATACGGGCTGCTTATTGTGGACCCTAAGTCAACTGGCCTGACTGAGAGTTAGCTGCAGAATTTCGATGGAAAGAACCCGAGTTAGCTCTTTGGCTGATTTCGGTGTGACTGAGTAAGAGCTGGCGGATTTCTATGGGAACGCTGAGTTACGAGCTGGCTGATTTCTTATGGGGGCGCCTGAGTTAAGCTGACTGATTTCGCATGGGAACGCTGAGTTAGCTGGCTGATTTCGATGGGAACGCTGAGTTAGAGCTGGCTGATTTCTATGGGATCGCTGGTTAGGCTGGCTTGATTTCATGGGACGCTGAGTTAGCTGACTGATTTCGATGGAACTCCGAGTTAGCTGGCTTGATTTCGGTGTGACGCCTGAGTAAGAAGCTGGCTTGAATTTCTATGAGGATGCTGAGTTAGCAGCTGACTTGATTTCGATGGGACGCTGACGTTAGGCTGGCTGATTTCTATGGGACGCTGAGTTAAGCTGACTGATTTCGGTGTGACACTGAGTTAGAGGCTGGCTGAATTCTTTGGGACGTGCTGAGTTAGAGCTGGCTGATTTAGGTGTGACCCTGAGTATAGAGCTGGCTGAATTCTATGGACACTGAAGTTAGCTGACTGATTTTCGTGTGACCACTGAGTAAGAGCTGGCTGATTTCTATGGGACGTGCTGAGTAGAGCTGGCCTGTTTTCTATGGGATGCTGAGTCAGAGCTGGCTGATTTCGGTGTGACCCTGAGTTAGAGCTGGCTGATTTCTATGGGGATGCTGAGTTAGCTGACTGATTTCTATGGGGATGCTGAGTTATCTGACTGATTTCGATGGGACGCTGAGTTAGAGCTGGCTGATTTCTATGGGGATGCTGAGTTAGAGCTGGCTGATTTCTATGGGGACGCTGAGTTTATCTGACTGATTCGATGGGGATGCTATTGCTGAGTTAGAGCTGGACTGATTTTCTAGGGATGCCGAGTTAGCTTGACTGATTTCGATGGATGCCTGAGTTAGCTGACTGATTTCTATGGGACGCTGAGTTCGAGCTGTCTGATTTCGTTTGACCCTGAGTTGAGCTGGCTGATTTCTATGGGGACGCTGAGTTAGAATGCTGAATTTCTACTGGGGACGGCCTGAGTCAGAGCTGGATGATTCTATAGGGACGCTGAGTTGAGTTGGCTGATTTCGGAGGAACACGCTGAGTTAGACGCTTGGCTGAATTATATGGGGACACTGAGTTAGCAGACGATTTCGATGGGAACGCTGAGTTAGAGCTGCTGATTTCTATGGGGATGCTGAGGTTAGAGCTGGTGAATTATATGGACGCTGAGTTAGACTGGCTGATTTCTAGGGGGATGCTGAGTTAGCTGACTGATTTCTATGGGGATCTGAGTTAGCTGCCTGATTTTCGATGGGACGCTGAGTTAAAGTGGCGAATTCTATGGGGATGGCTGAGTTATGAGCTGGCTGAATTCTATGGGTGACGCTGAGTTAAGGCTGGCTGATTTCGGTGTGACGCCTGAGTCAGAGCTGGCTGATTTCTATGGGGATGCTGAGTTAGCTGACTGATTTCTATGGGGATGCTGAGTTAGAGCTGACTGATTTCGATGGGACGCTGAGTTAGAGCTGGCTGAATTCTATGGGACGCTGAGTAAGAGCTGGCTGATTTCTATGGGGATGCTGAGTTAGAGCTGGCTGATTTCTATGGGACCCTGAGTAAGAGCTGGCTGAATTCTATGGGGCGCTGAGCTAGCTGACTGATTTCGATGGGACCAGCGTGACGCGTCAAGGTTTCTCTCACCTGCTGTCGCCAGTAGATCCGTTCTCGTATCAGTCCGTGACGCGTCTCACGACGCTTATGACGACGGTCTGCAGCTGCCACCGATAGATATGACTGAGCGTTTCGACACAGATCGCTTCGTGATCTACACTTGCCTGCTCCGGAGGGGAACAGGGCTTCTGTGAGGAGAACACTCTGCTGTCAGCTGACGACTGACACTCCCTGACACGTGACCTGTCCTGACCTGACCTGGTCAAATGTCCTCAGGTCGTGATCTGAGCCAGAGGTCTGTACTCAGTTCCACATGGCGCTGTGATCAGCGCAAATAACGCTGCCCTGCCGCAGCTAACGGCACCGCTTCTCAGCAGCAGCAGACTCTCAACAGATTCTCAGCAGCTGGGTCTCAGCAGCTGGGTCTCAGCAGCAGTGTCCTGGTTCAGCTGCAGCTGGACCAGCCGCTCAGCAGTAACCGCTATGAAAAGATAGCACGCGCCAAATGCGTCCGGAAATAGCCCTGTTAAGAGCGTATATCGCAATCACCACCCGTCTCCGTCTACCGTGGAGACCGCGGTCCAGCCGCCAGTCGAGCTGACTGTTCGGGGACCGCGTGGTCTACCGGCTGGGCTGGACTGGGTCTGGGTTGGGCTGAGCTGGGTTGGGCTGGGCTGTGCTGTGCTGGGCTGTGCTGGGCTGGGCTGGCTGAGCTGGGCTGGGTCTGGAGCCGGGGACCGTGGAGCGGGAGGCCGACGTACCGGACTGGTCGGACCACTGAGCTCAACTGTGGCCGCCTCAGCCTCCCTCTCTCGCCGCCGCCGCCGCCGCCGCCGCCGCCGCCGCCATCGCAGCTGCTTCCGCCGGCTCCGTTTGACTGCCCAGGGCGTCACGCTGCACCCACACCCATCCCCGGTCCACACTGCACCCACACCCATCCCCGGTCCACACTGCACCCACACCCATCCCCGGTCCACGCTGTCCCCACACCCATCCCCGGTCCACACTGCCCCACCCATCCCGGCCACACTGCACCCACACCCACCCGGTCCACACTGCACCCACACCCATCGTTCCACACTGCACCCCACACCCATCCGGTCCACACTGCACCCACACCATCCCCGTCCACACTGCCCCCACACCCATCCCCTCCACACTGCACCCACACCCATACCCCGGTCCACTCTGCACCACACCATCAGGTCCACACTGCACCCCACACCCATCCCGGTCCAACACTGTCCCCACACCCATCCCCGGTCCACACTGCCCCCCAACCCATTCCCCGGTCCACACGCCCCACACCATCCCGGTCACACTGCCCCCACACCCATCCCCGGCCACACCTGCCAAACCCATCCCCGTCCACCACTGCCCCACAACCATCCCGGTCCACATGCCGACACCCATCCCCGTCGCACACTGCCCCCCACCACCCATCCCCCGGTCACACTGCCCCCACAGCCCCATACCCCGGTCCACACTGCACCCACACCCATCATCCCGGTCCACACTGCACCCGTCACCCATCCCCCGGTCCACACTGCCCCCAACCCATTCCCCGGGCCACACTGCCCCCACACCATCCCCGTCCACACTGCCTCCACACCATCCCGTCCACACTGCACCCACACACCATCCCCGGTCCACACTGCACCCACACCCATCCCCCGGTCCACGCACTGTCCCCACACCCATCCCCGGTCCACGCTGCCCCCACACCACACCCCGCCAACAGAACCCACACCCATTCCCCGGTCCCACGCTGCAACCCACACCCATCCCCGGTCCACTGGCACCCACCACCATTCCCGGTCCACGCTGTCCCCACACCCATCCCGGTCCACACTGCACCCACACCATCCCCGTCACACTGCACCCTCACCCATCCCTCCCACCACTGCCCCCACACACATCGGTCCACATGCACCACACCATCCCGGTCCACACTGCACCCACACCCATCCCCGTCCACGCTGTTCCCCACACCCCATCCCCGCCACTCCTGCACCCACACCCATCCCCGGTCCACACTGCACCCACACCCATCCCCGGTCCACACTGCACCCACACCCATTCCCCGGTCCACACTGCCCCCATGCTCCATCCCGGTCCCACTGCAACCCACATCCATCCCCGCCACACTGCACCCACACCCATCCCCGTCCACACTGCACCCACCACCATCCCCGTCAACGCTGTCCCCACACCCATCCCCGGTCCACGCTGCCCCACACCCCACACCCCGCCACAACAGAACCCACACCATCCCCGGTCACGCTGCACCCACACCCATCCCCGGTCCACACTGCAGCCCACACCCATTCCGCGGTCCACGCTGTCCCCACACATCCCCGGTCCAACTTGCACCCACACCCATCAACCGGTCCACACGCTGTCCCCCACCCATTTCCCCGGTCCACGCTGCCCCCACACCCACACCCGCACACACGAACCCACACCCATCCCCGGTCCACGCTGCACCACACCCATCCCCGGTCCACATCTGGCATACCACAACCCATCCCCGGTCCACACTGCACCCACACCCACCCCGGTCCACCTGCACACACCCATCCACGGTCCCACTGCAACCCACACCCATCCCCGGTCCCCAACACTGGCAACCCCCAAAAACAACCAATCCCGTCCACAACTGCCCCCACACCCATCCCCGGTCCACACTGCACGCACACCCATCCCGGTCGCACACTACACCCACACGCCATCCCCGGTCCAACACTGCACCCACAACCCACATCCCCGTCCACACTGTCCCCACACCCATCCCCGTCCACACTGTCGCCAACACCCATCCCGTCCACACTGCAACCCAACGCCATCCCCGGGTCCACACTGAACGCCACACCAACGCCCCGGTCCACTCTGCACCCACACCCATCCCGGTCCACACTGCACCCACACCCTCCCCCGGTCCACACTGTCCCCCCACACCATCCCGTCCACACTGCACACCACAACCATCCCCGTCCACTCTGCACCCACACCCCATCCCCGTCCCCACTGCACTCATCACCCAATCCCCGGTCCACACTGCACCCACACCCAATCCCGTTCCACACTGCACCACACCCTCCCGGTCACACTGACCACAACCCTCCCCGGTCCACACTGCCCCCATCAACCCGCACCCACACCCCGCCTCACAGTACACACAGAACCCACACCCGCCCCAGTCTCCACAGCAGCTGGGGCTATGCTACATGAACATCCCTGCCCTAATCACCACAACAGCTGGGGTCATAATGCATCCACCACCCTACCCTAATCGCTTCAGCAGCTCGGGCCATCAACCCGCCCCAGCCCACACTGCACCCAGCACCCTCCCAGTCCCCACAGCAGCTAGGGCTATGCTGCACCCAGCACTGCGCCCCAGCCACAGTCTTCTACACCAGAATTCTGGAAAGCCACCAGCTACCATAATTCCGAGCGGCGCTTGGATGCCCTGAGGCAGCTAACGGTCAACGCCGACCGTTTAAGGTGATTGATGATATCCGATTCTTTGGAATGTAATATTCCGGATTTTTGTCTAACTTCATTTGCATCATGGGTTAGGAGGGTAATGGCATTAATTATAGGATTAATTAGTGGATGGTTAGCCAATTCACCCGGTAACTCGTTCGCCCATTGACTGACATGTCTGGAGATATTTTGATTTTCTGCGCTGAAGTGTCGGCGATCAGTATGTCAATAGCTGTTTGAGTGAACTGTGGAAGTGTTCGTTGGTGTGCTCTTGTCTCAAACCTATAGACACCGTCCTTAAACTAAATGACTGTATCACCCAATATGGGTCCTATATGAGCCCAAAAGAGTAAACGCACCGCGGCCCCGTGCCCCCGAGCTACCGGTCACGGAATGCCCGGCTCCCTGTCCGGCGACCGCGCAGCACCGGGACGCGACCTGACCCTAACACCTATCGATTCTCCAGCCAATCAGGAGCCAGCACTGAACCGGGCCGCCGCCAATCACAGTACGCCGCTAGGTTCACGCGCGACGCTGCTGGCTCACAGTCTGACCGGTCACGTGACAGGTCAGCCGGCCAGCCGATCAGGGTCCTGACCCGGGGTCAGGTCATACAGGCTCCCCCCATCATACATACAGACACACCATGGGCGTCACCACCACTGGGGACACTTATAGGGACATTATCCCAAGTACCTAATTTGCAGTCTTTCCTAATACAGTCCCATGCTACTTAGATGTGTACTTACAAGTTTTAGAACTGTGGTGATGCCATTGATTTAGGGAAGAGTGGGGGAATGCGCCCTCTTAGATAAAGCGCCTACCCCTCAATCGGCGAAATTACACAACTTTACGCATGAAACGGTCCTTGGTAAGCAGAAGTCTATCCGATAAGACGATGGACGGTTTTCACAGCACCTGGTACCTAAGTTGCAGTCAGTTTGTCTCAGGGCACCACCACCTTCCGAAAGTTGGGGAACGAATGCATTCTGATGTCGATTCTTTCCATGCAACGCCCATAGGCGTAATGTTAAAATCCGGAAATGTTGGTGGGACATGTGTGGCGGAGCCCCTGCAGTTTGTAGGTAATTATTGCGGAATGTGTATTTTTGTTGTTCTGATCGTTACACAAATACATTTGTGAAGTATAGCTCTGAGCGTTCCGGTTATTTGCCGTACAATCGGAGAAGTTCACGTTAGATCAAGGTATTATTAAATATTTTTTTTGCGTCGTGCTTGATAACAGTCAAACCTGTGTAATGGCGTCTGTGGACAAAACGCACATCCCTTAACCTATTCCCTGGAGGGATGAAAACTATACGAATCTGTCGGGGGGGGGGGCTTATTCGGCCCCTTCAGATCCGCTGGCCATATGAGCTAAAACGTGACCTTGTTGTGTGACTAAGGTCGAACAATGAACTCTATTTTGTCAAGTTTGGTGACTTTGGGTCATTATCTTCAAGGTAAATGACGTCATCAAAACAGTTATTTTTTGCCAAAACAATGATATTTTCAGGAAACCTGCCATTATCTCGGAAAACTTGGCAGCTAGGAGGAATCCCGAAAAAATCACTGTAAAACAGTTTTATTTGTCCTTTCACCCATACAAGCATCAGAATGACCTCAGGTCAATGGTTTGGACTGTAGAGTCAACAAATGTTAAATAAATTGTTTCAAGCAAATGTTTGTTCGTTAATAAACTTTTTATCTAAAGTAGATTACAAGCACTTATTTTGTAACCCTCGTGTTTCTCTAGTCATAATGCGGTTCGAATAATATAATTTTGTTCAAATCGAAAATTTGAGACCCCGGGTCAAGGTCAAGCTGACGTAAGTCGGTCAAAATGCATATCAAAAGACGCGTATTGACAACACAAACATTTTGAGACCATTTGTGAGTCACTATGATGTTCTTGTCACGAGTTATTGATAAAAATGTGTTGGTGACCTTGAATGACCTTTTCAAAAGTCACTGACTAAAAAATTCATCCTTTTCATCAAGAAGGGGCATAGGATGACATGTTACTGATTATTGGATTGCTGCAATGTATAAACCCTGCTTTTTCATTGTTTCACCATTGCTATATTGGAAGGTTAGCATTTGCCCTGACATCAGGTCATCAATATTTTGATATTTGACCCTGAAACTTTTAACACATATTATTTGGCATGTTTTCTCTCAACATTACAGTTCTCCGTTTTTTAAATGTGCTCAAAAATACTGAACTTGCATCATTTTGTGAAAAGAGAACAAAGTTTATTAGAAAACCAAACTAATTGGGATTTCAAAAATTTCAAAATTTTGAAATTTTGAGATAGCCATCTGAAACAAAAAAAACACAATTCTCTAGCCGATGTCTGTTTTTTCTAACCTTCTCCTTCACAACACACAAACTCTCCACGAGTGCTTACCATCGCAAAGATTTTTGTTGCAAAACGGCCGGAACACGCCCCCTAAAACTGTTCTGGACCCCCCTCCTAATAACTCAATTTGGAAAAAAAGTACACCATTCGCAATGCGCAATGAAATGTTAGGAAAAGCCAGCAAGTTGAAGATTCTGAGTGGAGAATCTGAATGATCCAAAAAACTCAAGGGGGGCCGATCGGCCCCTCTCCCGACAGTAATTAGGGTTAAGTTGGGGCAAAGCGCCCAATCCGTGCTGGTGCTACTATTGTTGTAAATGGAAACAGCACCTACTGGGCTTGTTCCTGTCCTCGAAGGAATGTGAGTGAACGGTTTCCTTTTGGTAGAAGAAGAAGCAAGGCCGGTCTGTCTTTCCGAACGGACGTTTTTCTTTTTTCTTATTGGCAAGCCAAACATTGCCGACTCAGTAGAAAGGGTTACCGAGGGATTCCAAGGTCTACATAACAACTACGACAATGCCTACCAGGTTACTCAGTCGCCTCCGAGAGAAAAAATAACATAACTCTAGGGAATGAAATAATTGGAAATTTGAAAATATAGGGGTACTCTTACCACCAAAACACCGTCGGGCGCTTTACCACATATACGGGGGTAAAGTGCCTTTTTTACAGAACTAGACCAAACTTATTGTTAAAGCCATCTTCCGTTTTTAGCATGGGTGCTCTACACCTCGTAGACAACACAGCAGAGCTCTTTCACTACTATGTATTTCCATTGCAGGCACATAAAATGTGGACGGTATTGTGCGCTTTGCCCCACTTTTCTAAACCCCTCCCCACAGCATAGGGTTACTTAAAAAGTATCTAGACTTTGAACCAAATGTGGGATTTGATCATGGCTGTGTGGCATTTCTGAAATCCTTCACGTCAAATAGTATGGCGATAGTATATGATTGAATAAGCCCGGTTGTGGGTTTCCTAAATTAAATACTGCAAAATAAAACGAGCAGTGCAGCATGTGGGAATCCAACAAGGAAATTTAGTTTTCTGTTTCAACTTTCCTATATTGTAAACTGAAATAATACGTCACTGTTTCTTTGAATTTCCATACGAAAGACCTGTGTCTACACCGCTCGGCCAAGGCATGCAATATAGCTTAGCAATCGTGCTTATCAGTTTATCGTGCTTCCTCTCCTACGGGAAGCGTGAATGTCGGATCACTGTAAAGGTTACCGGTGTGGGAACACTATACCTCGCTACCGAACCGATAACCCGTTACGTGTGAGGCATGCGAAATAGCAATAAGCATATCTTGAAATACCCTTTAACAAATTAAGTGCATGTCACGCCTGACCGTGTTTTTGAACCTGACGTGCACATCATTCACATTTACAAAAACACAGTGCGCTTCTGTGTTTTGCCGTCTTCCCCAAATCCTTCACCACAGGGCCACAGCGCTCTCCATGGTAACACGGGTCACGTACCCAGCCGAAGGGTGATTGGCCGATTCAGTTTGTTCCCAATGTAGCCGGAGGTGACCGACCAGAGCACCTGGCCAGACGGTAAAAACTGACCGCGCTATTAACAGTCATGTCAGACGCAGACCAGCCGGCAACTAGAGCATGGCAACAACAGCCGCCCATACCAGGAATACCTGCAGACAAACAGCCGGCCAAACAAACAGACAATGAATGGAGCGAATAGTCGCCCCAGAATTCGCTGTTGTATGTAGGTACCGAAGTTTGTGCGATGTCTACACGGAAGGCTGGGCAGTCCTGGTTCATGTCACTATGCAAAGCGATTTTGTCTTGCTTCCAAAACCTAACATACAATCTCTTCAGCCTTCCCTTGAAATGCATTTGCAGCATGGCTTGGTTGTCCTGTTGAGTTGGACATTTGAGGTGTTGCGATTCGGTGGCATATGCATATTGTGGCTGTTATGGCCGGCAACGGCAAGCACACATAGGCGTACAATGATAAAATATATTACAATTTGTGATGAATAAATGACAGGTCAATACATATAAACTTACAATTTAAAACATTTAACATGATAGCTGTTTCAGAAATCAGAATAACATACATACATGATGAGTCAAATCGCATAATATCTCAGCACTAGCTGTTCTGGCGGAGATATTAAAACTTAACCTACGTCCATACCGATCACTAGGTCTACTCTGC
>VOPJ01011524.1:0-58566 GCA_014673585.1 Semibalanus balanoides
TATAAACCGAGTCTTGTTGGACCTATTTGGATTTTCGCTCTATGACCGGTTTTGGAGGGCATCTGGCCCATAGTGCACTCGTTGGGTGTCTTGTGACGATGGGACTTGAGCCGCGCTCTGTTGGAGATACTATTTGCCACGTGCCGCTGCCGACTTCGGCAGCGGCACGTGCCAAAGATCAGTCGACAGGCGACAGTTGGCATCAACTTATGACACGATTACCGGAACACTGGAACATGTGACATGTGTGCGACACAGATGAACAAAAAACAATATTTATTTATCGAGAGTTTCCCGGGACCGCTTGGCAGCGGACCCTGACTACCGTTTCTTGGAAGTCCTTGCCGTATAAACACCAGGGCCTGGCACCGGGAGGTCATTTCTGTTGACATTTTTGGCCAACGGTGAATGGGGCCGTGGTCGGAGACGACTGGTATAATTCAATAGAATGTGTGGTAGGTATGGGTAGGTCTGTGTTCTTAAAATAAATGTTATATATTCGACATATATTATATGCATCATCTAGACAAGAAATACATACATTAGCCATTTTCACGATGGATTATTTTGCGCGAAATGTTTTAAAACATCTTAAGATGTTTTGAAATGTTTAGATATAAAAATTTGAGTAATATTATCCATTCCACTCCCACACCAAACTTTTGCAACGCGATTTTGTCTTGAAATCATCTCTCAGGAATTTGAGGTATAGTTGGTAAAAGAACTATAGTATGTGACAGAAAATTGCGGATTCCGCTAGGGCCTAAATTAGAACCCAAGCGTTATAAATTGTATGCAAGGTAGGTTAGCTGTGATGCCAGATCTTCACCTACTGATTCTTTTCAGAACATCTTGAAACTTATCGGTCTCGGGCACGCTATTGGTCGCTCAACAAAGCGAACTCCCCTTGCTCATAATGGACTCGCTCCAGCGAATCGTTTCTAGCGCATTATTGCGCCATGCGAAGGCAGACCTGTGATCTATGACGATGCCAGATTGAGTAACTAATATGGCGTTAATGGCTGTAACTGAATGGTGATGAATGGACTTGCTAGACGCATAAAGTTCTTAAAAACGGACAATTTTGTATCATAATCTTGTAATGAGCTCATTTCATGTTTCCATAACTCTTGAAGAATTATAATATCGCCTAAATCAGTAAATTATTTTTTTTTTGAATATATCGTATACTAAAACTTTCATACTAAATCATTTCAAAACATCTTAAGATGCTTTAAAACATTTTGCGCAAAATAATCCATCGTGTAAACGTCTATTAACTCTCCGAGTGTCTTACTTATTGTGTACCTACTTATAAAAGACATTGGTAAATCATGCCACAAACTGTTTATTTCTTATAATTAGCCGAAAGTGTCTTGGGCTGCGGAGCTTGATTAATGATATTGCTAGGCCAGACGAAAAGAAACAGACGCCTGGGCATGTCTCGTATTCCTGGCTTCTCCCTGATTGTGGCATGACTCCTCGCCATGCTGCTTGGTTTTTACCTGGAAGGTCGATTGTGCCAAGTTCGCAAAGCAATTTCGTATCAGTATTCATAGTTATATTTAAATTATCCCATTTTGAACATTGAACAATGATCGATAATCCCAACAAGTTGCGACGACTGTACACGTACAGTGTAGTGCAAAAGTTCTGTCCGCTTCATCGACACCACCTATTTCTCTGTCTGTCGGTGCTGCACACAGTGGAATGCAATGCAATTACTAAAGCCCTCGCCCCCGGTATCAGGGGCGAGGGCATAAATAGTTTCATTAGATTTGTATTGCGTGCAGCGCCGACAAACAGCACCGATGGACAATGTTGACATTGAATTAAACGGGTGCGCTTAAGCAAGACTTGTAAACCATACTTTCTACACTACAGAGTGTCCCAGAATTACCCGAACATTGCTGTTTGACGTCTTTCACAAAGTAGAAAACAATTATAATTTGTGTCTTTATTCACCAACATAGCCACCTAAACCAGCAATGCAGTGACTTATTCAGTTTGGCATATCAGCAGCTATGTTCGCCAGCACATCCGGAGAAATGCTAGCCCACGCCCGCTTTAGCTGTTGCACAAGGCTAACGATGCCTGTGACAGGTTTTTCTTGATCAATATTTTGTTGAATGATATCCCAAAGATTTTTAATTGAATTATAGTTCGCACCATTTCCAGGCCTTATGGTTTTCTCTAAAAATCAGGAAAAAAATATGTTCGCACCACTGTTCAGCCGCTTGGGCTGTTTAAGGAGGCGCACCGTCCTGCATAAAGATGGCTCGACCCTGATCTTCCACCAACTTTCTTTTCAAACCGATCCGTCTGTGGCCGTCCGTTTCACAGGATCAAGTCCTTCTTTTGCCATAATTTTTTGACGGTATTATTTTTCATATATGGAGGTTTTTGGGGGGAACCACATGCAGCTCAGAAAGAGCACAATGGTTCATCATTCTCCACTTTTGCACTTTTTGTGGACGCTTGACCGTTTCAACCGCGAGAACGTCGGCACTGTCTGACGCTCATACACGGTCGTTTTGCCGATTACGGTGTTGGAAAAGTTCAAATGGACTACATCGGACCACACCGGACCACACGAAGCGATTCCAGTCCTTTTTGGTCCATTGTTTGTGGTCTCCTGCAAACTTGAGGCGGTGCGTGCGCAGCCTTTTGGTCAATTTCGGCCTTTTTACAGCTTTGAAGACCGTAATTTTAAGTTTTCGCGGAGATAAAGATGCATCGATGACTTGGATGTGATGAAGCAAGCCCTGGTTAGGCGGATGACCAGCTTGCGCGTCGATTGGTGGCGCTTATTCGCCGCCATCGCGATCACTCTCTTGACGACCCAATGCAGGCTTGGTTTTCTGTCGCGACCGGCCTTGCTGACCAGGTCGGCTCCCACCTTTGCACGCTTCAACCACTGGTAAAGTTGGGTGCAACTGATATCCAACTGCTTGCACGCACTGTTTTCAGGTTGTCCAGCAAAAATCATGCCAACAGCTTTGTTGCGGAACCCATGGCTGTACTCATTGTCAAAAGTTGCCGGTTTAGCGCTAGGGTGCAAAACGAAAAACAACCTCCCGCCGCTGACCTTACCTAGCAACTGACCCGGGTCACGAATGGACCTTCGGCGGTTTTGGTGTTCAAGGTCGACTCCTGAGGAGTATTTAATAAAAGTTTGACAACCCTAGCTTCATCGGGCACAGTGCGGTAACGATATTCACTTTAAAACAGATGTTCGGGTAATTCTGGGACACCCTGTAGCTTCCGGCAGACGAAAACAAACATCGACCCAGAGAAAGGGAGGGTTTATTCGAATAGTGCACTGAAAGGACTGCTACTAACCGTTTTCGGGAAGGATTTATTCGCCGGTCGCATCGACATCGGGTGGTGTCGATGAAGTGGACAGAACATTTGCACTACACTGTACACCTGTTCAGTTCAGTGGCTACGAATTTGATTTTGGCTTGGGAGGGGGGCAGGACTTCGATCAATTCAGTTCACGTAGTTCACGTAGTTATATGGCTTAAACACATAGGTTGAAGGATTTGAAGGAAATTTAATGGTGATGATGATGCTATTACGTGATTTAGAGTGGTGATGTATCAGGGTTGTCAGAGCCCGGAAATTAAGTGAAAGTAACATATAATTGCAATGTAATTGCTACCAGAAAACAATACCCTTGTTTTATGTTTGTCTCATAAACACGAAGAGTAAAAACTCTGCTCTTTTATCAATTACCTTCAACTGTAAGGATTTAATCGTATTTCTGACACTGTTCCATCATATGATAATTGTATAACATGCTATATTAGGAACTGCTTAGCTGGTAGTTGGTAAAATGCATATTCCTCTTTGGCTACTTTGGCTATAAATGTGTACCTACCTATTGTTGTTGACATACATGCTGAGGAGTCATCAAGTGAATAATATTTGACATTGGTGACGCTGACGTCAACGAAACGTTCGGCCCAACCTAACCTAACCTACAAACCTACTTAGTAGTACTTACCTACCTACCAAACTTCTTACCCAGTGGCGGATCTAGGCGTGGGTTTTGGGGGCCAAATTCAGAGGCAGATTTCCAAAAAGTTGTTGAGCGGGGAAGGGGTTAGCAAGCCATTAGCCGTCAACGAGAAAGTTGTTGATGGGGGGTGGGGGAGGGGATAGGGAGCGCGTCGTCAGCCCGTCTGCAACTGTGCGCAGATCGGCGTCGCCGATAATTTTTGGGTGTTGAGTCTACTGAAATGAATAACAAATATTCCCACATTTTTGGCGTGTATTTAAACCCTTTTAGCATTTTGAATGTGGATTTTCATGTTATAGTATAGCTTCAAATTATTTAGCGCCGCGAAGCGGCGCAATTTTTATGTTTTTTTCCTGATAAATTCTAGAAATATAGGCGTCGTAAGAGGATGAGGTGGACCTTGTAGAGGATAAGAAGCTAAAAATGTATTAATTCAATTCAGCGTTACTGGGCGCAAATTGACCCAAAGGTGTCGGCGCGCCCTTAAACCCCAATAAACAAACAAGTTCAGCGTTACGACAAACCGAAAACGATGACGATGACGTTATGACGATTGTCACTGATGTGACGCCGTGAAGCGGCGTGAAAATTTTGATTTTAGATCATGTAAAATTAAATTATAATATCGAAACCAGACCGTGAGTAGAGACAAGCTTAATTGGGTAACCCCTTCAATTACCACCAGGGACTTAATGCAATTCATTTTCCCTTTTTTCCAAATTTTTATAAGCAATTGCGAAACTTGTGTCATGCTGCGAGCTAAATTTTTATGTTTAAATGTGGATAGCTTGATTTTAACTGCTGCAAAGACAATTTTACGATAAATTTGGAGTGACCCCACCGTTAGTCCGACCGTTTTTTGGGGGGCGGGGGGGGGGGCAACTGATAGTGTCAGGATCTTTGGGGGCATGGCCCCTTTGTCCCCCTAGATCCACCCCTGTTCTTACTTATACTCGCTATATACGGTGACGGTTGAAAGTTTTGGTGACGCCAGTCCCGCCGATAGGCGATACCCGGACACGTACCAGACATGTGCAATCATCGCAATATTCAAAATTTTCAAAAAATGACGGCACCGATTGTGGCTGTAAAGAAAAGGGACAATGTCAATTTTGAAAATGGATTGTAAATATTAGCTTTCTTGATATGGGAATGTGAAAACTGATAATTGACTTTCTTACTAGTTAGGTTCTTGATTTAACTTACGACTTTCTCACGAATCCATCCAAGGACGATGAACAGCGCTTTATCACTGATCCACACTGATCTCTTTATCTGTAGTCTGTAAAGTGAGATTAAAATTAGCCTGATGCTCATTCTTAAAAGAAAAAGAAAAATAATTAATAATTAGATGATATTTCGTGCACTTCAGATCTTCAGATCTGACCAAGGCGATCTTCATAGCATCAGGCTAATTTTACGTGATCAGATCGCCTTGGTCAGATCTGAAGAAGTGCCGTGCACGAAATATATATATTTTTTTTAATGAGCCTCAGGCTAATTTTAATCTCACTTTACATACTAACCATGCTCAGTAACAGCATCTAGTTTTTAAAAACAGATGAACCAGTATCTGTAGTCTTTCCCGTTACAAATATGTTGACAGTCAGAGCCAACTTTTTTATCAAGCACACGACGCACTCCAAGGCCGTATGCACTCGACCACAACCAAAAACAGCGATCAGTCGTCTGCTTATGACTCCACCAATTGTTTTAACTTGCGTTGCGTCACTTTTGCCTCAAGGACAAGTTACCATATTTTACTGCCATATGAGGTATATATGTATATTTTTACAACTTGTGCAATGTTTATCATTTTTACTTTATATATCATATGGTAAAGGATATATATTTTTCGACTACAGAAGATGGGGGCTAAATGATTAGTTTTGCCCCGCTTGATTTTGCGAGTGGGAACGGCTGCCCCCGTTGCCCCCCCCGCCCCCCGAATCCGCCTCCCCTATCCCGGCCAGATCCTAGGACGGTGTGAGGGCAGAAGAACTCATGAAGCGTGCCTTTACGCCGTTATCGTCAACAGAGAGTAACGTCGGCTGCTGGACCAGTGACGTCATGTCGTCGGCCAGTGACGTCATGTCGTCACACGCGGCGGCGGGCCGGCGGCCAGCGGGCGGCAGGTATTCTTGTACCGGCAGTCGGCCGCACGTGCGTCAGATTTACATTCCTGCAGCGTAGAAGCGCTAAATAGGGATGTGGCGAGCGTGTGTGGTCGGTGCGGGTGTTACCAATGTCCTTTTCAGTGATTTGCCCCGTTATTTCAACCACGAAAAGGATGCACGCGGTTTCAGAGACTATCCTTGAAGCTCCTGGTATAGACGCATCATCAGCACGTGCTATTTACTAGATTTGATGAGTCCTGTATATACGCGGGGCTCGTGGCTGTAGCTCAGTCGGAGGCGCGCTAGTCTTCGTCCGGTGAGTCGGACCGGGTTCGAGTCGTCTCGACGATCGCTATTTGACCCTGACTGGGATGGTCTGTGGCCAGTGGCAGCGGTCGCATTCAAGGACAGGTGACGTCGGAGGGTGGGGCAGGCAGTGTCCTGATCTGTTTGGACACGTAAAACTCCGCCATGAACTTCTGAGTGTGTGGTTGGTCAGCTTAGGAACGCGAGTCACGCGGCTGCGCACGTCTTGTGGTAAAATCGATGAAATAGTGAAAAAATCTTACCAATCGAGTTCTTGAGTGAAACATATCCAATGGTTGTAATAAGGTTGCACATCTTTAAGTGTGCGAAACTGTTACATTCAAAGTTGAAAATTATCTCCCCTCGATAACATAAACATTAATTTGACAAATAATTCCAAATTGTTGTATATTTAGATTATATGCAGCTGAGAGCTTCGGATCCCCGCCTTTCACGTTTCAATGGGACCTCGGGTTTGGATGTAATGCCTCCATGTTACCATGGTAACGATAGGTACTACTTCATAAGCACTATAGCACTACTTCATATTTAGTAATGTTATAACACTACTTTGATAAAGCACTTTTTCATATCAGTCAATAGCATTCGGCCTGTCCACCAGTTAAAAGCGGTTTAATCTAGGAAGATACCAAACCTTTTTACACTCTTCATCAGTGCTGCAGCGTAACTTTGACTTTAATCAGTGGCAATAAAGCTCTACCGAGAAAATCTTAAACCTAGACAAACTTATACTTTGTAGGTCAGATCACTGATCTGATCTGCTTAAAAGCTTTGTGGCCCTTATTCCTCTCGTCGCGCCGGATAGGTTAGTTTTTGTGACGTAGTTCTAGCTCAAGTAGGAGCGAAATAGCAAAGGAACAACGCATTTTCCACCGAAAGCCTCTACTTTGGCCGGCTGAAGGTTAATGACCTGACCTGGAGGGTAACGTGCTAACCTGGCTTAACTCATCAAACTTGGTACTGTTAGATTCCACTTGTAACACCGGACATGCTTGATTCTGTTTCGTGCCTCTAGCTCAATCAGCAACGAAATGACGAGTGTCCGGTATAACCCGCTACATAAGTAACTATGTCGGCCAGATAGAGGTCAATGACCTGACCTGAAAGGTGACCTGTTGATCGAAACTCATCGAAAAAGGTCTCGTTAGATTCCTTTTGCGACACGGAACATGTTCAACTTTGTTTCAGGGCTCTAGCGCGATTACAAGCAGAATTTGGGTAACTTGTTAACATTACACTCAACAGATGGCGTTGTTCATAGGTATCTTAACACGCGCACTGGATAGGGGTATGTTACTAACACGCATTGGAGGGGGGCACTTTAGTGCCCCCCCCCGTAAGATCTCCGAAAGTATGATAGCTAGAACGTTCAAACTTATAATGTAGGTAGGTGCTGTGATGATCTACATTCTCTGAAATTTTGGTGACCTTAGGTCAATATCTTAAAGGTCAAACGAGGTAATCAATGTCAAATCGGGCCCAGTGTCACCTTTTTGAGGATTTGACCTCTGTGACGTCACAGGTCAACTGCAATGTGTCTTAAGTTCCATTTGGGGATGAGCTTACAGATCGAACTGGCGATACCAATGTGGCGTTTGAATTCATTCCGATCCCTTGACTGTTTGTTCCGAAGATATTCGCTTCGCCGACCTCGATTGTGGCCGCCATTTTGCGAATTAAAATCCATATAACCTCAAACCATTTTGCCGAACCGATTTTCGATTTTTTTATCTCATACCTTGTCAAATCATCCCGCCCGCTATGGCGTGTGCCGTAAATGTCGCCATAAACAGTACCGCCTCTGCGCAGCTCGCTTTTTGCAGATTTCACGGAAAAACATCGTGGGGGGGCACAAAAGTGCCCCCCCCCTCCAGTTGCGCGTGTTAATACAAGCCTTAAATCTGTAATTACTCGCTCAATATGCATAATATAACATTGAAAACAGAATATATGACTAAACGGTGTGAGAGGAACCTGGAAATTCGTGTTTCAGTAACACTAAAAAATTAACTTAGTGAGCATAATCAAAACAAGAGGAAAATCTTCCGTCATCGCTTCTAAGAACCTCGGCGGCAGAAAATTTGCCTCGTTCAAAATTTATAAGAAAAAAATAATCATCATAAGGTTTCAATGCCTCAAAAAGTCATGTGATTAGTTGATCGTTCATAAAAACATCCACTGCACCTTAGTACCTAAAACATGCGTTATAATGTTTGGTGTTTAACCCGGCATTGACTGGGAGGGCGTTTAACCCTTGACGCTTTTTCGTAATAGCTCAAAACCTATTAGCGCTATCAACGTGAAACTTCAGATATCTTATCCTATATCAATTTCACGTCTTCTGTGGGAAAGTGAAGCAGTTTCGTTTATAAGTTGTTTTAGATATAGCGAATTGAATGACGTCACTACACACGATTTTAAAAATAAATCAGCTTAACTTTAACAGACCCTACAAAGACAATATAATAATACAAATGCAATTCAAAAACCGATAATGATTTCAAATAACAGGTGCTTCAAAATTATTATTTTTGATTTGTTAATTTTTAGGGGTTTACCCCATTTTTAATGACCACAAAATATATTTTGTAAAGATTGTAAAAACGGACGATATGTCAGAGGACTATGCACAGAAAACTATCATACCAAATTTTAAATGATATAATTTTTGACTGGGTGATCGCATTTATAGTGCTGGTAACTCAGGATGTCATATTTTGAAATTGCGTTTTTTGGCATTTATTGACAAGATACAGACAAATAAATGACAGCACTGTATTTCTGAGACAAAACTGGTATAACGACATGCCATTTTGATTTATATTAATCAATTTCAAGATTTCCATTTTTTACCTTACTTTGACCTTAGCTTCACATTGACTTGATATACATGAAGTCTGGTGGTGAAACGAGTATTATAATCGATTTCCACGCGTAAAATGATCCATACAACAGGTATTGCATGACTTTCGTAGATATTTTGTGCATAGTGACCTTTTGTGACCTGACCTTGACCTTTGATCTTTGCCAATAATCTCACTTTCGATCATGAAGGATATGTATCATACGTTTAAGAGCACTCCAGGTGATCATGGCTGCAATTGAAGGCTTTGGATGAAAGGTATGGCCAATAAACTAAAAATATTGATTTTAACCTTTGACCTGACCATGACCTAACATTTGACATCAATGTCGCATTGCGCGTCTCGCTGCAATCATTGGTTCGGAAGATAACCAGAGGGCGTTAAACGCCCTCCCCCTCCCGGCCCAGTCAATGGTGTTCAGATCAGACCCCAGTCAATGCCGGGTTGATATTGCGTTGCTTCTTGTCATCTCTTGAGCATTTCTTACATCGTGAATTACTCCGAACCTCTGTATCTTATCATGGAATTCGCTATCTCAGTGCGTATCTCTGCCTAATATCAATTTGCATTATAAACGCGTGGTCGTCGTCTTATTGCGTGTAACAAGACACAGAAGTTTCGGCTCGGCCAGAGAAGGCGACTCGCCCACGCAGTCAGCCCGAGCGTTCTGCATGACCTGCCGCTGTGCAAAAAGCACCACATCAGCACGCAAAGCTCGCGTCATTTCAGCACGCAATAATTCGTGGGACGCCGTGCCAGTGGCTGGTTCAAAGAAAGACTTCCCACGGGCTGACAACATCAGGTCTGATATAGCACCGGCTGATACTCAATACTCATGCTCTTCAGGATAGCGGTGGTTCGCAGGATTTTCTGCTCGTGAGGATGTTCAGAACTGATGCTCCACCGTACGTCATCCAGCGTACACGGTAGATATATATATATATATATATATATATATATATATATATATATATATACTGTGTGTGGTGTGTTATGCGAACTCGGGCAGTATGCATACTTCCCGGGCAGTATGCATACTGCACGGGAAGTATGCATACTTCCCGGGCAGTATGCATACTGGCCGGCCAGTTGGGCAGTATGCATACTGCGCGGGAAGTATGCATACTGCCCGGGCAGTTTTTGCATAATACCACTTTCTTACTCACGGACAATATGGAAACTCGGCCCCGTTGTAAACTGCCCTGCTCGTTTCGGAAACAGAGGCGCCAAAATAATATTGATTGTTTCGTCTGGTAACATATTAAAGAGGCAATAAAGAGCAAGAGACGATGTCTATTCGCTTTTCTGCATCTACCTCATTACTGTTGAGCTATTGTCTGCTCTGTTCAGTCACTTGTGTCACTCAAAGTTTACCGGTACCTTTACAAACTGTGTGTTATTACTCTGCGCAAATTGTATTGTACTAAAACTATTCACTAATGCCGAATAGCTGAAAGTGCAACTTCAATTGTACTTAGGATGTAATTTTTCCGCAAAAATGGTCCTGACTAATACCTAATCCAATACCAACAGGCAGGCAGTTTTGGCTGACTAAATATCCGAATCTGATTTTGGTGTAAAAGCTGAAATGTCAAAAAATTGCTTCTGGTTTTTGACATTGTAGGTGTGTTATTGTAGTGATATGTATATTTGTACTAATGCATATAATACTTATTTTAAAGGACCTCACTTACTCTTGTGAGCAATATCTTCAATCTATGATTAATTCATTGTTCCATTTTTAAGTATTTGCATTAGTTGATTGCATTTACGAGCAACATTTAGCAATTAATTTGCTGGCTGGAATTTGGAAAGCATAAAATGTGACAAAAAGTTGGAATTGTTTAGATTAGGCTGACAAGAAAAAGTGTCCAAAAAATGTATTAGCGGCTGACCAACCGATTACCAAAATCGGTCGAACATTTTTCGGTTACAATTGGTAACCGACTTGACACAACTAATTAGTATCATTGGTATCGCTATTTCTCTGCTAATGCACGTAAAGGGAATATTTGTATTCTATCTGTAGTATATTGATTAGATGATATGAATATATTTTTTTTGTGGGAGTCGGATAGTATTGCCTATTGTTGCACCCAGTACTCTTGTGGCACCTTGCGAAAAAGTTCCTACCACCTCTGACGCATTTGCACCGGCCGCAGCATGCTTTCCGCCACACACATTTCCACACAACCTAGCCACTGCCTCCCGAGGCCAGCGTTCCAAAATCCCTGTCGTCTGTATTCTAAACCGGCTGCCTTAAATTCAATATTAGTTGCAAAGTCATAAAGTAGCGATTTTTTCAAATAAATATTTAATAATATATAATCAGTATTTAACTTCTACGTGGCACGCAAAAATACAACGCCACACAGCAAAGCATACATAACTGGTCGGACAGTTCAGAGTCCTTCATATAATGAATCATGGCTGCGTTGGTGATACAGCATCACTTTCCTTAATGTCATGTAGAGATGCTAAATCCGTATAATGTCGCCATGCAACCAAATCTGACCTTGTGAAAATAGTTTCAACACCTCAGTAGTTCAACACTTTTTCCTGATATGATTGTAGCTAAAAATAAAACACTGCGCCATGTTCATAAAAGATACGAAGCTTAACAAAACAAAACTGTAAAATGGTGAAGTAACCTAGTGCCTGTATGCTTTGAACGAGCATCTTAGTTGTGCTATGCTCCTAGCCATTATCTACTAAAAGAAAATATGAAAAGAAAAGCATTTGCTAATAATTTTTTTATATAAAATGTGAATAAAAGGCTCTCAAATGTAATACGCATTCTTCGCTTTGTAAGTAGCCACTGTGAATAATTAGGTATCGACATATACATTCCAGATACATTCCAGATGACCTAGCAACAGTCTTGACCTAAGCACTACGCCTTACAGGGCCGTAGCTTCTCCAGAAAAAAAATGGTGGCTGAGCTGAAAAAAACGTTAAAAGTACATCAAATCCAGCAAAATACAGATTTCTTCCACGGAATTTGACCGACTTTCTATCAAAGTTGAGGCTGGGGACTGATCACTGAATCCCCAGTTGGAGAGCTGAAACCCCCACACCCAATTGCATAGGAATTATAACACCCCTGATGCCTCATCGTTAATTCGTTAGTAGTATTAATACAATCACATTGCAAATGTAAGGTGAAGCAGTGTCTGGTATAGTGTTCGCCAGTACCAATGGTTGACCGGGTAGTATGCATACTGCCCGGGCAGTATGCAAACGGGCCGATTTCGCATACGGACCTAACTTTACAGTTACCCGGGGGCAGTATGCATTACTTGCCCAACGAGCCGGTCAGTATACATACTGCCCGGTATATGCATACTGGCCGGCGGGTCGCAGTATGCATACTGCCCGGGCAGTATGCATACTGGCCGAGTAAGCATATGGGCCGTAACATATATATTGTATTCTCCCAGTGACTAAGCAATAAACGCGAAACGTTGGGTATTTATTCTTTTTAGCTTAAAACAAGTTTCAAAACATGAACTATTATATTAAAATAAGGCCTTCCTTTCAATGGATTAACATTTGTAAGATAAATATGCTTAACACGTGGTTCACAAAATGCGCCTAAAAATACTTTGCCCATGCGCTGTCCATAACTGACAGCCGGAGTCGGAGTTAGCAAAATTTTACCGACTCCGACATCGACTCCGACCTTGACTCGGACTCCGACTCGGAACCCTGATTATGGGTATAAAATACAACGGAGTAGTGAAATGCAGGTCATAGAATTTCCATTGCCGCGTCAGCGGCACTCATGACCGTATACTATGGAATGGGCATGCGTCAGTAGGTATATTGTTGCTGTATACTTTTAATTTGGTGGTACTTTTTTATGCACGTATATTCCTTTTGGGGAAACACTGCATGTGTGTTCGAAACAATGAGCGAGGAAAGAGCAATCATCTGCAGTGTTTTTCTTTCTTTCTCGGGAGCAAACTGCATTGTTTGTCTCATGTCTGTCCTTCGGTGTGGGCCTCTTACGTCTTTGTTGCAATCCGCGATGATTGCTTCGACTTAAATGCGCATGTGTTGCGTTTCAAGAGGGAAACAATAGAAGTTATTCCAGCTTTAAAGTAATGAGCTATACACCCGGCGTTATCGTCGCCGATGAGTCATTTCACGTCACTTTAAAATACGGCAAATTCGGTTGTCATATGGTCGGACGGACGGCAACAATTGTCTTGGTATGTTTGCAGTAACATTGTATGTTGTGCAGATGTAATGCTTCACAGCTATATTAAAAGTATGTCATGCTGCTGTAGATTATAGATATACTGAGTAGTGAGTATACTGAATGAATGTGCTACTCAATTGGAAAACGAGCTATAACGTCTGATTAATAATCAGACATTATATCATAATCTGTTATATCATGAACACATAATCAGTGATTATGAACAAATGAGCAGAGATTGATTTTCTTTTTCATGTTTACTTTTTCTCGTGTCTACATTGAAACACTGCAGCAACTTATTGTGTTGAAAGAACAAATAAAATGTGACTCGAAAGAGTGACTGTAATGCGAGATCTGGGTGTCCTTCTTGACGAGAAGCTTACTTTCGGTGACCATGTAGACGCCCACAGTTGCGCAAGGCCAAAGGGCATTAGGTCTATGATGAGGTCATTGCAAACTGGCAAGCACTGGCCGATCATTCAAAAAAAGAGACAAGTAGAGAATCCATTAATGATCACATACTGTGCAAATGTGAATCTATTCTGGAGTTTTGTAGGCGTGTGTTGGGGGTGAGCGGGCTGAGGTCACATGAAGCGGATTGAGCGCGTTCCAGCATAAGATTATTGTGTGGATGTGATGCTCGATCCGAGTAACAGGGCCCAACTCCAGTACGAGAGCTTCATGGATTTTTGGGAGTGCCACTCTAGCAGCCCGACGAAAGGCAGCTAGATATCATTGTTCATTCGGTAATGTCATCGGTCACGTCTCCTCGCCATTCCTTTGTCTACATTTTCCCGCTGCTGTGCCAAACCCGGCTGCTTTCGCACCGGATTTGTTTGGAATACCGTATTGCCCGAGTCAACACTGCTCAAATACGGGTTAATTCTGTTCGCATTTCGAGTCTTGCCAATGCTTTTTCATTTACGCTAATCGTTGACATCAAATGTGTGGACTGAACAGTTCCGCCCAAGTTCAAAAGAGTGTAATCGCATTGTACATACGTGAAGAGTAAGTGGTGACGCTCACCTACCTGAGGTGACGTGCTGTGTATGTTTATTTATTGTTTTTACATCTTTTGACTTCACCTGTCAGTGGGTATTTACACCTGTTGGTGATCATCGTAATAAACAAACAAACAAACAGACGTGGTACGAGAAACGGAGTTTGCGATCATTATTTGTAATATACGTGGAAATCCATACGCTTTGCAATGTAAGCACTGAACACTATAGTGAACGATCCCTCTTCCCATAACTCACGTTAGCTTTGTCACGTCACTAGCTCAATCCTATGATTTCCAGCTTCTTTATACATTATTTACATTATTATTATACATTATTTAGTTTAATATCCCACAAAGAGATTGACTGAAAGATATAAATATTTAAAACAATATATTAAATACCAACCCAAATTGAAGTTTTGGATAATTGTAAAGATGAACACTGTAAAGATACAGATGCACCATTTGCTTTGTTGATATACTCGGTCAAAAGTATTCATATTAAATCATGTATTCACTTTAGATGGGATTAGGCTATAATTCTTAGCGTATGGGGAGAGTGGCGGCCATGGTAGGTAAGACGGCCACCCTCTTTGTAGACTAAACCACTAGCGCTACGAACGAAATTAATAAGTACTACTATTATAGTTCCTCTTTTCGACCCTACTGCCCCAGTGAAGTCGGGTAAGTTTTCTCTCCGTAGTTTATTCATAGTTTCTATTTTTAATAGGTATATAAAAAATTCACCTCATGCTCATTTTATGTATCAATATTAAAAGAAAATCCAAAATATATTTTCAGCCATGGGCCTTTTTCAGTGGGCCTTCTTCTCCAGTGTTTCTATTTTTAAAACAGCCCTCTCGACTCAACTTGTTCCTATTATATTATGTAAGCTTTTGTGAATATATCCTTGAAGTTAAAAACTTGACTTCAACTGTAGTAATTGCATAGACCGACAGTGTTGATATACAATGACGATCGAATACCGTTTCAATATGGCGTCCGAGAAAATTTGCTTTTACTTGTTTGTGTCGAATTTGGGGTAAGACGGCCCTGTTTTCTCCGGGTAGCATTCTTACCCCATCTCAAAATAATAACTGTTGTTTTATGTTTTAAACATAACGGACATGTTCTAACAGTATAGACACAACTGATAGGAAAGAACATATCACCGTCATTTACACTGCTACATCACCAACAGCACTTACAAGGCGTGACCGTCTTATCCCACGAGAAAAAAAAACGTTTTACCCCATGGGGTGGGGTAAGACGGTTTTTTGCAAACCTTTCGAAAATTACAAATGTCAGATTTATTCACAACAGGGGACTTATTTCCATTCAAATTGAAAGACAAATGTTTGAGGTAATAACATGCAAAACATCAGACTTATTGGCCGCATTTAAAGGGACACTGCCACCTTCCAAAAAGTTATCAAATGTACGCCGTTTTTGGTGCAAAATATGAAGTAATTGCTGCTAAACACGATTATGACATTTTTTTCACAAACATTGCTCAATTAAATGAAAAATGCGTTTTAGTATTTGGGCTGATGACGTCATATGAAGGATTTTTTGGGAAAAAAGAAAACCTTCACGCTGCCATAAGTATGACTAATGTATGGCTAATGCATGGCCAAAGGTAAAACAAGTCGACTGTAATAAACATTTAGCAAAAAGAGACTACGACATCGGCTCACGGCCCCCATCAAATAATTGGGGACTGGAGAGTACAGATGTCAAAACCAAAACTCGAATTCTCGGTGATTCGACTCAGTGATGTTTAACTTACCATATGCCGGTCATAGTCAAAATACATTAGCCGGAGAGGTGTGTAGCAATTGGACAACGAAAAAGCCTAGGGCAAATTCGTTGTACCAGGCGCGTGGAAAACAGTGTGTGTGATAAAATTCTGACTGGAATTCTGAAAGGCTTTGGTCGACTTTCTTCCAAAGACTTCTTCCAATTGTTATCGAGTCAAAATGAGCTATAAAAGAAATAATTTTTTGCTCTAGGTTAGACCTAGTTTATAATTAAACATGTTGAAAAATAAATGAAAAAACACATTGAATGGACTTACGCGGCTATGGTATAAAAATCATACCCCACTCCGGCCGGAAATAAATTGTCAAGAAAAAAACCTCTGCGTTCTTGATTTTGACCTCGGCCTTCGGCCTTCGTTCAAAAATCAAAAAAGCACCTCGGTCTCGACAATTTATTTACACCGGCCTCATGCGGTATTATATAATACCATATATAATTGCAATGCCAAGCACGCAAAATGGCCATCTCAACTCAAATCTAATGTTAAGGTGGCAGTGTCCCTGGCCTGGCCAAATAAGGCTTCAAAGTTAAGGTGGCCGGCATACCCCTAACAATAGCTTTCAGCATCTTACAAACATGCAACATATTTTAGAACCATAGCATATGTTGGCGATTTTCCTCACAGACAAACGACAATTACATCAATGGAGCATAGAGTACGGCAATTCCCAATTCCCTGTGATTAATGGGCTTTCCGTAGATTCGATCATCGTTACGGTGACACATGGCTGTTTTTAAACTTTAGCAAAAACAATTAAACTGGGTTTCAAAAAGTACCGGCGTTCCAGGTAAATGTATGTCGAATGTAGATTGCAAGGAGTCAAAAAGATAAGAGTCAAACGCGAAAAGTCAAAAGGGATAAAAGTGAAATGTAAAAAGACAAAACGCAAAAAGTTAAATGCAAAATTCAAAAGCGCAAAAAGTTAAATACAAAAGCATAAAAAAGTAAAAGACAAAAAGACAAAAAACAAAAAAGTTAAGTGCAACAAATAAATAGCGGAAAATTTCAAACACAAAAAACGCAATAAGCCGAGAAAAAAAAATAACAAAAGCAAAGGTTAATACATTTATCAATTAACTTCACAGATATTTGTACAGTGTAAGCGAATGCGTCGAATAAGAATCACGTTCGCTATATTGGACAGTTAATCACTTACTAGCAATGCAAATTGCGAGGTCACAGATCCAGTGCTAGGCCCGCAGTTCGGACCCGGCGTTTAAAGGGACTCTGCCACCTTCCCAAAAGTTCTCAAATGTACGCCGGTTGTGGTGCTTAGTAAAAAGTTATTGCTGCCGAGCACGATTATGACATTTGTTTCTCACAAACAGTGCTCAATTTCGTTTTAAAAAAAAGCTGATGACGTCATATGAAGGAATTTTGCGAAACATAGAAAACCTTTACGCTGCCATACGTATGACTAGTGTATGGCTAATGTATGGCCAAAGGTAAAACAAGTCGACTATAATCAATATTTAGTAAGGAGAGACGACGACATCGGCTCAGGGTCCCCGTTCAAATACACTGAGGACCCTGATTTCGCAGATGTCCAACCTAACTCAAATTTCTTTGTGATTCGACCTCGGTGGTTGTTTTAACTTATACTATACATAATTGCAATGTCCAAGCAGCGGAAAATGGCTATCTCAACAACTCAAATATAATGTTAAGGTGGCAGTGTTAAGTGGTGTCGGGCAAAGGCGTTGCGTCCTCATGCGTGCGTGCAGTCGCTATCAATGCATTGACTATTTAATAATATGGGAATACCGAATGCGTATCGTCATTTCAATTCTTGGATCCAACAATACCGAATATTTGGTCTTTTATGACCTGTAAAGGAAGTATTCAGCATCCATATTATGCAATTTAAGATAAATGTATTGGCTATTTAATAATATTGGAATGCCGAATGTGTATCGTCGTTTCAATTCTTGGATCAAACAATACCGAGTATTTGGTCTTTTATGACCTGTAAAGGAAGTATTCAGCATCCATATTATGCAATGTAAGATGGAGGAAAGGATTGGGTTAAACTTGTTCAATGTATTTATTGTGGTGTAGCCTGTAGGGTTAGTTATTTTCAAATGTCAGGGCTTTAACCCATGCCCGGGTCGGGGACGCCACCCCCTCGGTTTTTCATGAATATCTCATATAGCTGTTAACCGATTGCGATTAAACTTTCCGAATCCTTTTTTTGAACAATTTGACACATTCTCTGAAAATTGTGAACTTTTACACACCCTCCCTGACCCATGACCTTTGACCTGTTTAGCAAGGTCGTGTCACCCTTGACCCTTGACCTGGCTGTGACTTCACCTGTGACCTTTTCGAAAATTTCGCGTATGCTTTTAAATGTGTATCATTGATAGTTTTGTATTGCCGCCTGGTGCGTCTCGCTGCGGTCATTGGATCGGAAGATGACAACGGGGCGTACGTTCAGCTTGATGCGGTCGGCGGAGTTCTCCTGTATCGGTCGATAGCTTTGCGCCTCCACCGCCGGGCGGCCGCCAATGTCCGTAGTGAGTTAACCCTATTCCTGGACGGATTAAAAGTATACGAATCCGTCGTGGGGGGCTTATTCCCCCCCCTCCAGATCTTAGCTGCCAAAAGAGCTAGAATCATGGAATTCGGTCTGTGGGTAGAGTCTACGAAGAACTTTATTGTGTTAAAATTAAATGACTCTGGGTCAATATGTTCAAGGTCATATGACGTCATCAAAGGTCATATTTGTCAAAATATTAAGTTTTTCAGGAAACCTTGTCATTATATCAGAAGCTATGGTAGCTAGGAGGAATACGAAAAAGGCACTTGAAAGCCATTTCATTTGTCTTTTGCTAACATGTCATCAGAAGTGACCTTAGGTCAATGTTTTTTGCTATAGAGTTCATCAAATGTTAACAAATCTGTTTTTCAGCAAAAGTTGTTCCGTGAATAACTTTTTACCTAAAACATTTAGGGTAATGATTTTGATACCATCGTGTTTCTCAATTCTCTCGTCATTGCGGCTCGAAACATACCAATTTGGTCTGTTCCCAAATTTTACCCCGGGTTAAGGTCAAGGTCAAGGTCAAGGTGACATAAGTCGGTCAAGTTGCATATGAAAGGATGTGGCTTGACGAGACAAACGTTTGTGCACCAGTTGCGAGTCTCTATGGTCATCCTGTCATTAGTTATTGACAAAAAAGTGTTCGTGACCTTGCATAACCTTTCAAATGGTCACTGACTAAAAAATTGCTACATCGGAAAGGGTGCTACATTGGTCGGATCGCTACATTGGTCATCGGAAAGGGTCTAAGATAAGATGATACTGAATTAATTGGATTGATATAATGCATTTCATAATGATTTTGCATTTTTCACCATATATTTATAATGGGGTTAGCATTTGACCTGACTTCAGTCGGTCATCTCAGTACTTACATATCGACTTCAAATTTTCAACAGATATCATATTGGCATGTCTCTTAGTATATATATATATATATATATATATATATAAAAATATATAAAGCTGCATAGTTGCCCTCTCACTGTAAGTGAAGCCATTTATGTGCATCGGCCATTAATATTCGGATGTGTAAAGGGTATCTATTATGGCTTGAGAGAGTGAGTGTAGTCGAACAGACAAACTGTAGTTTATAGGAGGGCGGATGAGTGTTAAGTATACTGGATGGCATCTTTATGGTGAAACGAATGGTTCGAGGGGTGTTTGAAATTAAAAGAGGTATGCGGTAGATCTATCGGTACTCTAGTTGGTTTGATACTGATTGCTAGTAGAATAAATAGTAACAAGTAAGATTGAGCATTGCAGAAGGAGATTTGTGGAAATCAGACGCACCCTGCTGTGACCGCTATATGTGATAAAGTATGTATAGATTTCGTTTTGTAATAAGACACTCCAATAAAATAAGGTTTAAGATATACCTTGTATTATCTTTCCAAGGATGAATATTATAACCTCAAGGATAGATCCATATCCCGTTATTGTCGAATATCACAACACTAGGGTATTTGACATTTCGAGTGACTGTACTCCTCTGGATCAAGAACAGGAATGATATCTTAGCCGATGCTCTGGTTTATTTCACATTCGCTAATAAATTCTTTGTGTGAGAATACAAAGCCACAACTCAGCCTTAGACGTTGATCCTGTGAAACTGTATACTCGTGATGTATGAACCGTGATCTTAAAGTTTTTGTTAGGTGACGAATAATATTGCGGTAACCGAATGTCAGTGTGGCTTCCCATGTCTTAGAGAAACATCTGTGCCTGGTATCCCACTTGTCCTTCGTAGAGTTTGTGTTTTAATAGCACACGTTTGCGTCTGTGAAACTGATCTGGGCCGATATCAATTCCCATGATTGAGTTAAAGCTAAAAAAGATCCGTTCCAAATTTCGAAAGGGACATCACAGTCACGAAACCGCATATAAATTTTCAGATTTTTTTATATATAGCCTATAGCTGATAACATTTTAATATAGTATAGAGAATATAGCTCATATTTAGCGTGCTTGGTCAGTGAAATTAATTGTATGGTATAAGTTAAAACTAACACACGATAGGTATCGAATTACAATCAGTATGAAAATCAGTTTTAGGTTTGACATCTGTTAATAAATACCCATGTTCACCCAGTGTATTTGAACGGTATACAGGTAACCCTGAATGTCCAGATGTACGTTACTGTCTAACATTACTTTAACTGAAATGATTAGTAAATAAATTATACAAAGAACAGAATATATTGTTATTTTACCTTTTGTACCTATCTCAGTCTGTTATGACTATACTAACTAGATCAAAAGGTATATGCTGCGGGTCCGAGGAAGGTTAGTTTCTCTTTATTCCGCAAACTAATCCTTTCGACCCCCAGCCCCCAGGCTGTCAAATTCTAAGCGCCACGAACTGAATTTAAGACTAACGTGTATGCTTACTGTGAGGTAATTAGCAATGTTGTGAGGAACTATTGATGGGTCCATAATTCGGTAGTTCGGCAGGCTGAGATAACGTTCAATAAGCACCATTAGCGGCGTATATTTGAGAACTTTTGGGAAGGTGGCAGTGTTCCTTTAAAGATACTAGGTTGAATGTTAAATGAACTGTACGCGAAAAACCTCAAGAGATACCGATTCATCCCCCCCCCCCGACAGTCATAGGGTTCAGAAGGAGGCTAGTTCTTAGGGAGACATAAGTCAGTCAAAAATATAGATATTGCTTTGCTTTTTGAGGGGCATCGTTCATACTTGGTTCAGCAACATACTCTCCAGATTTTAAATATATTTGCAAATTATTATTTGTAGGATTATTTTTTCTTAATAACAGAAAATCAAAATTTGCAAACATAAAAAGGAAGATATATTAGAGAACCAAATATGGACCAAAATCCCTTCTTCTAAAAATAAAATAAAAATAAAAGCAGGATCTACATTTTTTACTGACTTATGTTTATTTAAGCACTTGCCTCCTCCTTAACTTGGTTGATAATTTTCAGCACGCACCGGAGCCATCTCATAATTGAAAGTAGGCCAGTACATTATACATATATGCGGCATTCCACCTTAATCATAGCGATGTTATGTTAATTGGATCTGAAGTTCGACGACCTACCGCTGTACTTTGAAATTTAAAGTACAATGGCGTGCTGCTATATTTATAAATGTACCTGCAACGGAGAAATGTTTTTGTTCCGTATTAGGGATTGGCCGAGGCCTGGCATCGATCTGCATGTGGTGCCGAGGTATTCTTCACGAACTACACGAGGTATTCTTTCAGCAAAAACATTGTGACATGAATTTTCCGTCTAGTCTTCAAATATGGCGATACAATTACAAGATATGAAGTGTTCGCTGTCTTTACATTTCACGTGGTCTCGTTCTTCTTCGAACAAACTCTTCCTGATGGATTTTTGCCAATGTATTGACGACAAAAATGTTGTAAACTGGGTACAATGTGCATTCAAACCAGTTTGAGACGACAATCGTGCCTTGTAACTTGTCTCCGCGCTCAGTGGCGCTACATTGGGTAGGTTGGCGATACATGACAGCACTTCTAACGGGGCGCGCGACAGACAGACAGACAGCTACAGTCTCACGGAGACCAACACGGCCGTCTTATAACACTTCTCGAACAGCATAAAAACTGACGCTCCGACGCCAACGGGCAAAAACTGCCGACACAAAAACCACATGCGCAGCGAACTATGGACATTGGGTGCGACCGTTCTTCAGAGCGTATACGCATCAGGCCAAACAGCAAAAAGCCACATAAGGTCACGTCACCAATGCGTGATTCGTGACCTCGAGGGATTATTTCCATGATCGAGCACTAAGGCACGTTGCACGCAGTTAAGGAGAACTGAGCCATATAAACAATGAAATATTCGGCTAAATTGACAAACATGTAAGGCAATTCCGATAAGATGAGCACAGCGAACACTTTCCACTTGCAACACGATTCCCACAGCATACTGGTCCCAGTGTGTAACGATGATGCTGGTTGAACATAGGGTAACTGTTGAGCATGACTAATCTAACACGTCTAAACTGACGTGTGATTTCGACTACCCTGATTCTCTTCCACACACACGATGTCACGATGCCGCACACGATACCACACCGTAGCCAATACAATGCCAAGTCACGACCAAGTCACATTCAGGTCGGCTGCGTCGAGCATCGCCACAACAGCAGTGTGCACAGACGACATACACATTTGCCAGCCGCCAGCTGCATTGGAGGTCAGTTCCCGCGCGATCGCTGCTTGGCCGGCTGACAGTGGCAGCATGAGCCTCTCCCTCTCCGTGCTCTGCTATCCGCTGTACCCTCAGCACGCGCCTTCTGCGTCACTCTCAGTGGCCAGCGTTCCGTCGCACACAGACACTACAGCAGACTGGCAGATGGCTGCAAATCGTTCAGCGCATTCGCAGGGAGCAGCGCCGCCGCCTGCCCCACTCGTATACCCGTCTCGCGAACGGCTGCTGCGAGTCGTCCTGGCCTTTCGCCGGCTTCGACGGCGCGGTCGGCTCGCTGGGGGACGGCTCGGGGTGCGCGGCGGTGGCGGCCACGGCGGCGGAGGTGGGAGAGGCCGGCGACTTCAGCTGCAGGTGCAGGATGAGGTCGCGGTGCTCCGCGTCTAGACCCGCCAGCACCAGACTGTCAGGCAGTGGCTCTGGCTCTGAGTCGCAGTAGATGTCCAGCTGCCGAGAGAGAGAGAGNATGGGTCATCTAAGGCCGACAGAAGGCCTTCAGTCGGCCCACGAGGGGCTTACAAATTCAACATGAGCCTGTTCGATGTTTTTTTTCCGACTACTTAGTGGCCCTGCAAAATAGAGTTGACTAAATCCGAGGAGATACCATTCGCGCATTTTTGTGTGAGGGTTTTTGTCTGTCTGATGTCTGTCATTTTTGTCTGTCTGAAGTGGCCCCCGTTTTTTGCCCCTATATGAATGACATCAAACCACCACTATACAATGACGTTTGTGTCGTGTTTCGCACCCTCACCGCTAGATAGCGCCGTCCGATTCCCGGTTTCTGGCCCGAATCGAAACCTCTGGCGGAACGCTCAGTTCCCCTAGCGGCGAGGGCGCTAAACTGGTGACCGGTGGAAGCCGGTATGGCGGGGCCCGTCATACCGCCTCCCGTAAGGGGCCTGTATCCCGTGTGAACCGGTGACCGGTGACCGAATCGCATTGGACTCACGTTTCGCAATGCACAGTTTGGCTCCAGCACCGTGTTGGAGCCGAATGAGAGCGTCGGCAACATCCTTCTCATTTCTTCAGAACAGTTATAACACGCAGTCGCGGTTTATTAGTATGCGGCAGTCGATAAATTCACTAGACTATGCCTACCGCAGTTCTAGTCTATCAGTTGGCAACCCTGGCTGGCATTACAAAAGCCTTCCTAGTTGGTCTCCAGTTCACCATTACTTCTGCAGCGCTAAACAAGGAGGCATCAAACTCAGCGCCGCGAAACAGATCGCATCTCCCATCTCCGTCTCCCGTCTCGCAGGACTACTTGGTCGCTACGCCGTAGAAGAACGGGTTCATGAGCGCCAGGCCTTTGGGCGTGGCGGAGAGCGGCTTGATCTGATTGTCCACGATCATGACAGAGTGGTGATCTACGTCACTGAAGCCACCGTTCAGCAGAGCCTGTCGACAGCAGAGACACCGCGTCAGAATGGTGGTGATCTACGTCACTGAAGCCAACGTTCAGCAGAGCCTGTCGACAGCAAAGTCACCGCGTCAGAATGGTGGTGATCTACGTCACTAGAGCCACCGTTCAGCAGAGCCTGTCGACACAACTAGGCCACCGCGTCAGACATGGTGGCTGATCAACGTCACTGGAGCCATCCGTTCACGCTGCAGCCGCTCGAACAGCCAAATATTTCACCGCGTCCGGAGAATTAGTGGTTGAGTCGTACGATCACTGAAGCCACCATCTCCCAAGCACGGTCGACAGCCGGAAGTCACTGCGTTCAAGCATGGTGATATCACGCATTGAACCATCTTCAGCAGAGTGCCTGTCAAATGCGCAAAGTCACCGCGTTAGAAATGGTGGTGATCTACGTCATAATGAAGCCACTCGTTCAGCAGAGCCTGTTGACAGCCAAAGTCACCGTCGTCAGCGAATGGTGGTGATTTTACGTCATTGACCACCGTTCGAGCAGAGCCTGTTGACACGCAATAGTCACCGCCGTCTCAGCAATGGTAGTGACTCCTCACGGTCGGATTGAAGGCCAACTCGTTCAGCACAGGGTCTGTTGACACGCATCACCGCGTCAGAATGTGGTTGATCTACGTCACTGACAGCACACCGTTTCCAACAGGGCTGTTCAGCAGACGGAGACGAGCCTTACAGAGCTCGACACGCACTGATGAATGCATGGGTGGAGCTTTTCTCAAAGCAGTCGGTGGCGGAGGCCAATAGGGGTATCGATGCTGATACTTAGTTATGTTGTTCTTGGTCTAATGTGAAAACGACCAACGTTTATTCGCCGCATCAATAAGTTTCTGTTCGCGCATAAAGTTCTATGGGAAAACACATAAAAGTGGTGAGGCAAAAATTACACATTGTTTTGAATAGGTAACACTCCGGCCGTGCTATGATGATCAATTAAAGGGACTTTGCGAATCGGTCTGAAAGATCATATATTTAATATGCCGGCCGATACACGCCTCCGCGCGTCTTGATTAATGGCAATAGTTCTTAGAAACTCCATGACGTCTCCTGTGGTTAGACTAGATAGAAACCATGATTATCTGTTCAGTGGCGTTAAGGGACACTGCTCTTTCGGAGTATCATTGATATCTAAAAAAACAGGGCTAAAACAAGTTTGCGACTAAATTATATTTGTAACTCTCCTTATGCATCACCAAAGTAGCGCCTAATACAACAAATATCATTTATTTCATTTTTCATAATGATATAAAAACGGTTTGCGATTTCTACACACCACTAGATTTATGGCAGCGATTGAGCGCCAAATTTAGCGCAGTTGAGACATTTCTGTATTTAAAAACAACACCGCAGGGAGTACCTTAAAACAATGTAAACAATCTGATACCAAAAAACCTCGGTTGGCAAAAACTTAATCAATGGTTGGAGCTCAAAATCCCTTCGTTAAGTCCAAAAATCCTTCGGATGAAATCTTTGTCCTTTGTGGAAATATTTTCCTTGATGCCTATTATTTAACTTAAATCAGGCATAATAAGACATGAAATGTTTTCTGACATAAATTTGGACAGAATGCATAAGCAAAAATATCACTATTTTCCATAGTTGCACAAGGCTGCAATTAATTGATTTTGGTACGTACCTAGTGGTGGTGGACTCGTCAATGTCATTGGCTGGAAGAAAACTGAACTTTGATCGATGATATTGGGCGACTCGGGTCGCGAATCGTTAACAATCACTGTCATTCATGTGCCTATCGAATAAATCAAAGACGCACAGCTGTTCTGCGATTTTCACCGACAGATGGTTTGGCAACTTGCAGCACTACGGGCGCCGGTCCATTGTTGAGGCTCACATCCGTCCTATGCGACTAACGGACCAGACCCCCGGCAGTTATGAACGCCTTCTGCCACCCAGCGGGTCGGCCAGTGTGCCGGCGCGTGGTTGATCTCGTAGGAAGTCAGAACTTGCCGATTCTGGAAGTGGTGTGCAAGAAGAAGGCAGATTTAGTTGTAAGTTTAATATAACTAAGATTTCCAAGGCCGATCTGAATACTAATGGATTTTCAACTGGCTGTTGAGCACCCCGTACTTATTTGCTGCGACTTTCACATCATCTGTAAGGATTGCCGATCAACCATTACATATTGCGTCCGAACAGTCTATCTTCAGCGCAGTGCTTCGCCTCCATGTCTGTGTATTAGTCGTTGTTCACAAAAATTCCGAACTTTATGGTGGACGTGTCGAATTGCCTCGTAAGTTGAGATCTGCTCGGTAACCGAATCCCAGCTGACCCCACAGTGAGACTACCGGGAGTAGGATTGTGAGTTGTAGGCCACGTAACATTTCCCTGATACGTATGAATGATGACGATATAAGACAGCACTTCCGATGCTTTGATCGGTGTGCACCCGCGCTATTACTAGCGTCACGGGTAAGACCTCTACCTGTGGGGAGCTATGGGTCTCCCAGGCAGATTTCCTAATAACCTACTGAGTCATCGAATGACAGCAGTAATCGAATGTTTGATCTTGACTCTGGTTTCCAAAAATTCAGGCGTCCGCGGATTGCCGGCACGAGCGTTATGGGAATCATACCTACTTGGAAAAGTATTTCTGCTGATGTGCGAGCGATGGAAGAGCCAGATAGCGAGAGTGGCTTCTCATCTCCTATCATTTAACTACTTTTTTCCCAAATGCGGTATGATAGTGCCCCGTAAACTGCTGTGCCCGTCACAACCCAGCGGGTACGTTTATTTTGGAACCACTCGTACCCATAAGGGTTTCTGATTCTTTTGAACCAAAGCTCAATACCGGACAGAAATCGGCTACCTGCGGTCGTCGCACACAGACTGTGCGAAAATTTATCTCACCGATCTCCCTTGCGTCTTTTTCTTGCACAAATTATCGCATCAATAAAGCGAAACGCGTTGCGGCCTATCAACACGCCATGTCTGAATAGATAACCAGGATGCGTCACGAACAAGATGGCCAGTAAATTCCGTAAGGTATTAAACGACAAGGATTACACAAATAATATTGAGACACGAGGTGCGTAGACACTCCCGTACGACCCACCACCAGGTGCACTAGCAACTCCGTGCCTATCGCCCCTTCAGTACACCAACCTGCGGCTCGGTGACTGATCTCATCTCTTAACTCTCCCTTACCCCTACAATCCTTAATCGGTCCTCAGCCAACCAACTTGGCCACGCACCAATCTCAGGCACGCCTCTGGAGCCCCTCGGCCAAATACAACCCTATCCCCCCGCCGACTAACCCCCCCCCGCGTCCCCGACCACACACACAGCTTCACCCACATAAACAAGCCTCGATTCGCGCCGCCACCTACCGGCACAAGGACGCGGCGGATCTCGGCAAACATTCTGTCCAGGTGCTCGACGCTGCACAGCACCAGTGAGATCACCACCACATCCACGGACTCGTCTGGCACCGAGGGCATAGACTCGCCGCGCTCGGTGATGAACGCGATGTCCGGGTTCAGGTGCGACGCCTTCTGCTCGACCTCGCGCCGGAAGTACAACTCGAACGACTGGTTCGGGTCGATGCAGGTGAGGCTCCGAGCCGGCAGTGGTAGAACTCGAGTTTTGGCCGGTGCCGACGCCGATCTGATGGTAGAAATCGGGGGGGGGGGGGGGCTAAAGGTTATATGGTAGCTGGGTCGTGCTTCTCTTACTGGCCCATAGCGGGGACATGTAAATGCCTTACTTTTCGCCAAGTGTTTCGAGACTTTCTTCAAATTATAAAGTTAATGATGGAAATAAAGTTTGAAGCGTTTTTATTTCGATTTTCGGGATCAAATGTCGGACTCCGTCCCACGCAGAGCCGGATCCAGGGGGGGCAAAGGGCTGCCCCCCATCCCAAACATCCAAAGATCTGCGCAGAATTTGATACATTCCTGAGTTATGGTTCGAACACTAGCAACTTTTACTAGTAGAAAGTATTGTTTTAAATCAGTTATTGGATAACATAAGCAAGCGAAATCCGAATGAGTTTTTCAGAATTATGCGATTATTTTTTTGGATTTGCCCCCCCTCGCCAAAAAAAACTGTCAATCACAGCTTTCTGGATCCGCAGTGCGTTCCACCTTCCCGTACGATTTTTTCAAGGCGCAATTTGTTGAGCACACACACACAAACACACACACACGCACCCACGCACGCGCGCACACACACACACACACACACACACACACACACTTGGCCATGTTCATATATTTTATCGGTATGGGAGCCGGACTGCAAGTCTTTGCCTCTCTGTGTACCCTAGTCCCTTAATCCCGTATCGTAGTCCCGTACTCTTATCCCGTAACCCTGACCCCTGACCTTGGACCACGGAACCTGGATCCCTGAACCTGGATCACTAACCCCGGATTCCCGTTTTCATATCTGACCCCACATCCCGGTTCTGTGTCCCTGATCCTAATCCCATATCCCATGACCAGAACTCAGTATCCTCTGACCTATGCTCCGTGTCCTCAGTGTTGTGTCCCGTGTCCCCTGATTTGTGTCCCGTACCCTATTCCCATGTCCCTGTCCCATTGACCTGACCTCTAAAATCCCCTTAAGTCGTATCTCTAAGTCCCTGATCCCTGGATTCCCGACCTATGAAGTCCCCCTCGGTCCTGACCCTGGATCCCTAACCCCTGACTTCTGACTCCCTGGACCTGTGCTCATGTCCCCTGAGCTGTGTCCCATGTCCCCTGAGCTGTGTCCCATGTCCCCTGAGCTGTGTCCCATGTCCCCTGAACTGTGTCCCGTACCCTCTGTTGACCATCTGACTCTGGATGCCGGCCACTCGCGACCTTGGCCTTTGACTAAGGTATGTTCCAGAGCGCCTGCAGGGGCGTGTATTGAAATGCAATACTCCGATAAGTAGAGACCTCGAACAATCGCAACAGTATTGCAGTTACGTAATTAATGGACGTGCAGCCAGACTTTCGGCAAGGGGTTGGGGCACGGCATGCCCATTGCCCATGGCCCCTCTGTCAAAGCCCGCCTACCCCTGAAAAAAAATGATGTGAAAAATATTACCAAGGATTTAGGCCACCATATTTTGCAGGGTTCCTACCCTAAATAGTCGCAAACAGGGACGTCGCGGATAATATTTGAGTGTGAAAGTCGGCAAAATGGGGGGGGGACACGTGCCACCACTGCCCCCTGGTTGATATCTCGCAAAAATTGTCAGATAAGCTGTTGCTTTTTCGGGGTCTTAACTTATCGGAGTATTACATTTCAATACACGCCTGTCGGGGTCGGTGCGCTGTGTAAAGCTAGTGTAGTAAAGACCGGGCGGTGCATTGGTTTGATGACGTCATTGGTTTCATGGCACAATATTCTTCCGCAATTCTTTGTCCACACATCTCGTCCGGAATCTTCTGGATGGATCCTTATCGAACCTTACCTAACCTTTGTATTGAATCGCTTATGATGGACATTCGAATTTCGAACCTAACCCTGGGTGGAGTTTAATATGTCTTTAATATGGAGTTTAATTTAATATTTAATATGGAGTATAACTAAACTTTGTCATAAGCACCAGTGACGTCATCAAACCGTCGACGGTGACAGACAAAAAGGCAGTTTGGTTTATCGGAGCGGAGTTTATCTTGTAAGTAATAGCACCAGGCCCAAAGCCGAGCGTCCGAATTCGCCGCGACTTGACTTTGAAACGTCTATTTGTGTTAGAGGGGACGGTCATTTAACCTTTTCGGCCCAAAGTCGAGCCATAGACATTCTTGCTGTTCTTATCATTAAAAAAGTTAAGATTGTTGTCAATAATATTAATTGTAAACGCTTCTCAATTTTAAAGTTCACTGATAGAATGGTAATATTGAGTTTGCAATATTCAAAAGAAAAATTAAAGTCCGCATAGAAATGATTCAAAATAGTCCGGAGGCGACTCCAATTTTAGGAAAGAATGCCATTCATTGCTGTTGCAAATGTTTTTTATTATCTTATGTGACAATTTCGGGAACCAGACTTTCCAGGTGAAATTGGACACGCTTAATATACCGATACACACCAAAAACTCAATATTGGCCTGCAAGGTGGCACTCGACCTTTAACTTACCTCTAAAATATGCAGCGCCTTCTTCTTGAGAAGTTCTGGATCTGTTGATTTCAAATCCTTGAGTGTGGAGAAAAGTTCTAGCTTCGTTGTTTTAAGAAGAGCTCTCTCATCTTCCTTCATCGTGTGCTCAGTAAGAAAGGCAAAGAGCCAATCTCTGTACAACTGGAAACGTTCAGCTCCCACCACTATTTTTAACATGACGACTGGTAGAACGATCCATCCCACTGCAGTAGCCAGCCAATTATACAGACACAAAATGGAACACAGCATGGTAGCGTGTATGTACGTCCTGAAACAAAATAAAATGTGGTAAAATCGGATCCAGAATCAAAAGCAGACACCAATCAATATTCGGATACTCCCGTTCAGATTTGCATAGGATGTTCTAAAACGTCATACTTAGAATATGTTGTGAAGCAATTGAGCATCCACGACAAGCAGGCTTCAACCATCTACAACCTTACACAGGTTGCCAGTAGCGTATTTAAGGGGGCGATGGGCTAGGGGCGGTCGCAGCACTGGCCTTGGTTTGGGGGGGGGCAACTGGGCAAGAGGGTCCCTGGCTGGTCTGAAAGGGCCCTTGGTTTGTCTGAAAGAGCCCTCGGTCGGTGTGAGGAGCCCTACGCCGATTTGCAAAAGGGTATTTGTACATACAGTGTACACTAGAGTCTGTTTTATAATTCTTCTTATAGGCTTTTAATCCTGACCTGCGAGGGCCATCATTATCGCTTTCAGAGGCCCTTTGGAATTCAGAGGCCCCAGTCTGGCCTTTCATGAGAGGGCTCCTCTTGACTTTCACGATAGGCCATTATCGCTTTCAAAGGGCCCACTCTCAGGCACGTAGCCAGACTTTCGTAAAGGGGGAGGAGCGCCTCACAAGCGTCCCCTTCCCGAGAGTTGAAAGAGCCCCGCTTCCGAGATTTGATAGAGCGTTAAAAAGGCCCCTTCCCAAGCGTTTAAAGGGCCATATGAAGACACGTTACAAGGATGGATAATGCAGCACGACAGGTATGGTATGGGCCATACCGACAAGGAGCTGGAGTAAGCAACTGACTTATTAACTTGTGAATCAGCGACAACAATTTGGAATCAGCCATACCAACTTCTCCGAAAACAGGCTCAAGACCAGAAACTCTTAAATGAATTGCGCTACGAAGCGGCACGAAAATTTGAGTCTTGTGCCTTGCTGGATATGCATTCTCACACTGGCGGATCCAGGGGGGAATTAGTAGAAAATGCCCCCCCCCCCAAAAAAAAAAAAAAATAGCGCAAAGTTTACACGTTTCCTGCATGTAAGAACATCTTACGTCTCTTGTTGCCGACACAATCGCACTATGCCGGCAACATCGTTCGAAGAGATGAAAGTGATTTAAGAGTTTATTCTAAAGGGCCAAAATGTAGTCGAAATAAGCAAAGTAGATGAAACAAAGGAAAGAAAACGCAGGTTGATATTAGCACCGGGACGGGGGCACGAACGTCCCATGTGCGCCTCCCAACGAATCCCTTTTCAGCGTACCAATATCACGATGACGAGATAGCACCGGGACGGCAGGCGCACATTCGTGGTGCGCCTCATACGGTCGCTACGAGGTAACTGCCGTGCCCGCGTTGGGCACGACACGAGACAACGGAACAACAGCGTAACCTAACCCGGACACGCCGAGAAGCCGGCCGGCCCGGCGCGGGAAAGAGTCAATATTGAAGCTTCCAAGGCAGGGTCGCTTGGATGTTTTCGTACGTAGTCCGGGCACCACTGGTGAGGAAAGGCTAACAGCTTAGGTCAGCCTCACCTCCCGAGCGCCCTGCGGTCCCACACCCAACAGCCCACAATTATCATTTCGTTCCGGAACATAGCCGGCCGATATTTTGAACGGTCCTAAAATATTAACTAGAACGGATGGGAATTAATAATTTCACGTAGTCGCACTATGGGTAACAATACAGAAAAACATGGCTAATCAATCACACTATCAGAAGATTTACTTCACTTCAATCATCATACACGATACGCGACGAACCGGACACTTATTTCTCTGTGCTTCTGTGTGCAGTTGCACAACCGCACTGCGGGCCCTCGTAAGCACGCCGCAGGCGTCTTAACCACAGCGGGGCACGCACTCGCCGTCACAACCGACGATTGGCCTCCACAATGCGGGCCATTGTCCACATGCCCGTGGCGTATTGTCCTCCACTATGAGGACGAGCTCCCGAGCGTAGGTCCGCACCGTCAGCCACCCACGTGCTGGGACTGCCGCCCCTTTCGCCAACTGGCTCCATCAGTTTATGGTGCTGGCACCTTCGACCGTGACAGACTGTTGACGTCATCGTCCGCGTCCGAGCTCAGCCCGCGCACGCGGTTTCTGTCTGGCGGCGCGCGGCGGCCGCCGGCCCGGATCGGCTCTTTCTATAGCTCCAGTCCGCGACGAGCGCTTTGTTGATTGCAGCAGCTACCGACTCGGTCAGCTGTTGGACGTTCAAGCCTTCGTCGTGAGTCAGAAGCTGACGATGAAGATCGTGGTCCAGCTTGTTCGGGCCGCCCGGCCGCTGCGGAGCCGTCAGTCAGTGGAGGACGCTTTCGCTGCGTCTCCGCCGCGCCGAGAAGGCGGCTGTGAGGTCGTGGTCCAGCTTGTTCGGAGCCCGCCGGCCCCGCTTGCGGTGCCGCCACCAGCGAGACGCTTGTTGCTGTGTCCTTCCGCGCGCGAGCACGGCGGCTGTGAGCTTGTCCGTTCAGTATCACTTCGGGCTGGCTGGAGAGCCGCTTGCTCCAGCTCCGCGTGCGCTCCTCACACATCATCGGCAGGCAAACCGATGCGACGATTGGGCTGCAACGGCTGCGAATGGCCGCCTTCGCTTCGGGACGTGGGAGCGCCGGCGGGGCTGGAGAGCGCGCTTCGTCGTTACAGTCGGCTTCGAGCTGCTGGAGACCGCTCGCTCCAGCTCCGCCGTGCGCTCCTCCAACATCAATCGCGGCAACCGATGCAGACGATTGAGGCTGCAACGGCTGCGATGCCGCCTTCGCTGCGGGACTGGAGCGCCGGGCGTGGCTGTTGAGCGGATCCGTCCGTTATAGTCAGCCTTCGAGCTGGCTGGAGAGCCGCTCGCTCTCAGCTCCGCGTGCGCTCCTCCACATCATCGGGCAGGCCAAACCGATGCAGACGATTGAGGCTGCAACGGCTGCGATGCCGCCTCCGATGGCGGGACTGGAGCGCCGGGCGGGGCTGGAGAAGCAGCTTCGTCGTTACAGTCAGCTTCGAAGCTGGCTGGAAGCGCTTCGCCTCCACTCCGCGTGCGCTCCTCCACATCATCGCAGGCAAACCGATTGATACGATTGAGGCTGCAATGGCTGCGATGCCGCCTTCGATGCGGGACGTGGGAGCGCCGGGCGTGGCTGGAGAGCGGCTTCGTCGTTTCTGGCGTCAGAGCGTCTTCGTCGCAGCGCCCTTTTCTTAGAGCATGAGCTCCACTCGTTCTTCGTCTCCAGCTCATCACAAGCAGCCTGCACTTAGGCGTCTGCTGCCGCCCGAGCGGCCGCTATCCGTGCAGCGGCCGCAGCGGCGGCCTGAGTCGCCTTGAGCTTGGAGAGCTCGGTCTTGATGCGCAACTCACTAATGCGGAAGGCACGCGATGCTGCCGAGCACGCCGCCTCGCTACGGGTCCCGACATCGCTCGGAGCTCGCCTTCGCGGCGGCGAGCTCATATTCACAGTCCGTTGTCACTCCACGCACCACGAAAGTTCACTGCTAGTTCCGAACACTAGTTCACTAGAAATCCGGCTCCGGGAGACCATTTTGTTGCCGACACAATCGCACTATGCCGGCAACATCGTTCGAAGGAGAAAGTGATTTAAGAGTTTATTCTAAAGGGCCAAAATGTAGTCGAAATAAGCAAAGTTAGATGAAACAATAGGAAGAAAACGCCATTGATATTAGCACCGGGACGGGGGCCGCACGAAAAGTCCTGTGCGCCTCCACGAATCCCTTTCAGCGTACCAATATCACGATGACGAGATGAGCACGGACGGAGGCGCACATCGTGTGCGCCTCATACGGGTCCCTACGAGGTACTGCCGTGCCCGCGTTGGGCACGACACGAGACAACGAGACAAACAGGGTAGACGCTAACCCGGACACGCCCGAGAAGCCGGCCGGCCCGGCAAGGGAAAGAGTCAATATTGAACTTCAAGTAGGGTCGCTGGATGTTTTCGTACGTAGTCGGGCACCACTGGTGAGGGAAGGGCTAACATAGGTCACCTCACCTCCCGAGCGCCCTGCGGTCCACACCAGCCACAATTATCATTTCGTCCGGAACACTACTTTCATTAAGGAAAGTATATTTTAAAACGTCTAGCAATGCATAAGACAGCGAAATCTGACGATTTGTTTTATTTTGACACTTTTTGGGGTGATGCCCCCCATGGCGCCACAAACTGCCGTTCTAGGTCCGCCAGTGCATTCTCATCAATGCGTCGCATTGCGTATGGTGTGGATCTCCAAAAATGTCATTTTTTAAGGCTTGACACGAAGTGACCCTCCACTATCCAAACGCGACAACCGCACTTACGTTAACACAACAAAATATAAAAAAATATTAAGTCGCGCCACTGCCTCAAGGAGAAAGAAACAAACAAAAATATTAAAGATAGTTTCCCTTGAGCGTAGTTATGTTAGTCAAGCATGTTTAGTGCAAATATGTAATGGATTCTGAAAGCCTAATTGAGCCAAAAAGGTTTGCCAAAAAGTTGGGTGTTTTGTTATTGCCATGTTTCCCGGTGCCTGGTAGTCAACCAACACAGTCAGAGACCGGTTGTCGGAGGTAACAGCCCAGGCACCACAAAAGCGTTGGGGGGGGGGAAGTAATTAGTTAAGGATTAGTTACCATAAGGGCAGAGCTAATACTACGTAAATTTACATTTTTTGTTTGGTTTTTAATTGAAAGTTGTTGAGTTGTATGCTACAATTTTAATCACTGACCAAAATATTTTGCTTTAAATATGTTTTTAATTTTGTAGTTAAGACCTTGACAACCATCAATCAATGTTCGAAAAATGAGGCGCACAATATTGAATTTCCAGAGTTTGCGGTCCTTTTAACGTTGTAATAAAAAGACGATAATTTCGGTTGAGAATGGCCTTTTAGGTGGCCTTTTCACTCTTCGATTTCTGATTATGTCCTCTTTATTGTATAATGTTTGTTCAATGATCTGGGGAGTTCATCCAATCAAAAACTTATGCATAACTAGAATCATTTGAATTGTGGCAATTTCATTTATTTGCAACATTTTTAAATTCTTGGAAGATTGGGCCCCGAGCTGGTAGGTGGTACACCCTCATAATGAGTCGACCGCTCTCTTTCTGGAGTACTACAAGGCGATTCAATTCGTGATGCGTAATTTATGCCCCAGAGAAGACAACAATATTAAGTAGGCAAGATCATGGAATTGTATAACATATATGTTGTTTTTTTACTAATTAAATATCTAATCCGGCTTATTACACCTATATTTCGGCTGATAGTGGCAGCCAATATTTTTTTATATTGATGAGAATTTGAGGGATTTGTCTATTGTAATACCTAAGTCAGAGGAATTTCCTCTTTTCCATGATGTCCGTACATTAATAATGGACACGAATAGGCGTTTTAGTATTATTAATTAGAAAATAAATATTGAGAGTATGTTTGGACATGTTTATGAAAGGCAGTTGGCCGAGGCCACGGCGATATAGTGGCAAATATCATCTACTACCTTTATGTAATTCTGGGAGTTTTTTTTTCTTTCAATATTATAGCAGTATCATCTGGCATCAAACAGACATGTCATTTTAGAAGCTGATTTTTTGGCAAATCATTTATATAAGAGAAAATAATACTGGTCCTAAGATGGATCCTTGGGGGACTCCTATCGTACATGACGTTGGTTGGAAGAACATATCATCAATTTGAAACACCATTGTGTTCACGCACTTAAGTATGAATGGATTGATGTCCAAATGATTTTATTCTTATACATATTTGTGTAAATTTTTTAAGCAATGTAATCAATATCTACAGTATCGAAGGCCTTACTAAATCTAAAAAGATTCAAGGGATTGTTTCAGAATTTTCAAAGATTTGGTAATGATATCTTGAAGTAGGATAAGTGGCATGAATTGCTTCGTCCTTTGCGACATCCAAATTGATAATCATTCAGGATAAAATTGCATTGAGATGAGGGGTCATCCCTATTGGATATAAATTTTCTCTAATATTTTGGAATATATGGCAAACATCTAATGGCCTTATAATTATTTGGTTCTTTTGGGTCACCATTCTCATAAGTTGCTTAATAACAGCTATTTTAGTACCTTGGGAAATATTCCTTGTGACAGGCATCTGTTAAAGAAATGTAGAAAGATCTCTTAATGTATTCGTAGAACATTTAAAAGATTTAGAATCGATTTGATCATGTCCAGCTCCAACATCAGTCAAATTTTCAATATTAATATTCTTAATTTCATCTTCCGATGTATAATCCATATTCATTTCGTTGTCAACAGATTTTATCAATTCTATTGGATCCAAATTTGTGGGAATTATGGTGTTCTTTGATTTAGTGCCAATATATGAGAAATATTCATTATGTATTTCAGATTTGTTTTCCACCTACAACAATCTTATAATTTCCTTTCCTGATTTGTTGAGGCAATTTTTTTAATCAGTATTCCTCCCATCAATTCAGAAATAATGTTCCATGTTTTCTTTGAGTCATTTTGATTTTCTCTAAACCTATTTTCCTAATACTGTTTCTTGTGAGTTTTGCGTCTATTTTTCCATACATCTAATATTTCACTGAAAATGTGGCTCTGGCTTTATCTGCGATGGAGATGTTTTAGCTTATACGTATAAGAATAAGTTTTTTTGTCTTCTTGAAAGAACTTGCTAAGTACAGCCGGGTAATTCATGGTGTTTTATGGATGCCGGCATCTAGTTGTTATTTTGTATTGTTTGTGTAAAGAAAGAGCAGCAATACTCGTACTCGGCGGTATGCCTCAATGATGCGAGCAGCAATGAGTTCTGGGTCTGTTTTATCTTAAGTGGAAGCTAGTTTGCATTACAAATAATGTTTGCATTTATCTATCCTTCGATAATCATTTTTTTCCATGGTCATGGCCATCTCTATAGGCTGTTAGATTTATGGAAGCAAAAATGGGAAAATGATGAGATAAGTCATCAATGATTATTCCAGCAGAATCAATCATATTAAAATTGTTACTAAATATATTGTCTATCAATGATGATGTAGTATCAGATTGTCTGGTAGTTTTTTAAATTGAAGGGAAAAATTCATATGAGCACATCAAGGTAAACAAGTTGCTAGTATATTTATATATGCTCATGGAAAACATATCAAAACTGAAATTACTAGTATTAGATGTGTGGTCTTTCCTTGTCTGTCAAGCCAAATGAGGCATTCTTCAAGTTGCTCAAGAAATTTGACAACATTTGTGTTTGGAGATTTGGTATATTTTACATATGTATACCTTTTGCTTAGTTTGCATCTCAATTAAAATTTAAAACATTGAAGAAAAAAATACCCTCTGTTTTTCCGCATCTCTCTACTAAGCCTAACGTGGTAGGAAAAAAGTATCAGATGAAGGAAAGGATACAGATTGCAGGCCCATTGTGAATGAAAATAGTGCACGAGGGCTGTACCATATTTTCCGCGGAATCGAGGTCTCGCTGTGGATTTTTTACCGGAGGCGCGAAAGCACCGAAGGAAAAATCAACAGGAGACCGAAATTCAGTGGAAAATATAGCGCCCGAGTGTTCTATTTATTTAACCATTTCCCTTTTTAGGTATACAACTTGTTCATTGACAATAGATATGCTTTATTACATTTTTTCCAGAGTATTTGGGATTATATATGTAATATGCATTCATAGGTCGATGAAAGCACTGAGGAGTTTATTAATATATGTCTGGCTTACATCTGGTATCGCTGAAATGCCCTAGGGCCAAGAAGTGAATGTGATACCACATTGCTTCCCGTTGTTAATTTCAGCCGGCCGAAAGCTGATACCAGAAACACGTGCTAATGTTAACATACCCTGGCTTATGGTAAGATGTATTACCACAGCCAATAACGAACACTTTGACAATGGTGTGATTCTGATTCCAGGCTGTTGAAATGGCTGACACCTTGGCAGATGAGTTGGCCGTAGCGACGCTCGACACTTCCGCCACCACACTCAGCTTCGCTAACAGACACCTGAAGCTGGACACAGAGAACGATGGTGAGTCGTCCGATCCGCAGCACTAATGGCACCCGGCGGGGACAATATAATGACAGTGGCACTGAAACTCTTAATATGTGGTGTGATAGAGTAACTTGTTCCTTGTAGGTAGGTAAGTGGATTTGTGGGGTTTGTTGGCCAGGGTAATTGTGTACAGCGTTGGATTTCTGGCCGCTTTCTGGTCCCGGTACTTTGCTCTCTTCAATGAGTTACTCTCGTTTGAGCCTTAGCCCTTCGGGTCAAGCTAATCCCCGGGTCATGCTGCGGCCGCATTCCCCTGTGGAGGTGCAAACTTTGTGCACAACTGCAGTATCTCATTCTGGTCACTCCTTAGCAAATACAACACCATAGATTTATTTGAAATAATATTAATACATAGATCATAAGCTTATAAATTCATCCGTACCACGACTATATATTATACCCTCTATATATTTCCTTGTGAGTCCAAGAAATTCTCTCTTTGGGGTTCAGAATATTAACTCATTTGTGAAACAAAGTTTGCATCATTCCAACTGGTGTTACTTCGGCAGCGTTCGCTGAACCGAAGGCTGAGGCCGAAACCGGGAGTAACATTTGAAGAAGCAAAAAACACCGGACCAGAAAACGGCCAGAATCCAGTGGTCCCAAAATGTGTCGATTTGGGTGGAGAGATTTGACACCCAAGACTGTGAAAATTTTTTACCACTCTCATTCTCCATTTTATCGGAGAACTGATAGTTCCACTCCCAAATTTATGAAATCGTCAATATTTGATTCCACAATGATCTCACAGCTACAATTATGATAAAAATACATGTCATTTCAATAAAACACTTTGCTTTTTCATATTCAAAACAGTAATCGTAATATTAGTTATCCTGTGTCTACATCATTTTTCACTCTCATGGTCTTTTAGGGCTCGAATTTTCCACTCTGACACCCAAGCTAAAATGGAATCTTGGGACACTGGAAATCCAACACTGGTTGTGTACCATGGGTAGTGTCATCTTAATACGGTTGAACTTTTACAGTTGATGACAGCAATTGTATTGAAGGTATATGGTGACTGGTCAGAACCGTTGTTGTCTGTGTTGATTTAGTTTTATGTGTATTATGGTGAAACCTTAAGTTAAGCACAGCACATTGTATCTTAATTAATATATTAAGGCAAAGTGCATTAATCATGTGCATACTTCTCAGGAAGTTTGTCGCTTGTGTTACCCCCAGTACGAGTGATCCGGGCAGTGTAGTTGACTGTTCATTCGTTTTTCAGTCGTTGGAATTCACCACGTTTCTTCTCCCGCAGCCAAGGAGATCACCGATGCGATTAAGGATTTCAAGAACCTGAGGTCGCTCGTGTTGGAAGGCAACACGCTCGGCGTTGGCGCCGCAAAGGCCATCGGTAAAGCTCTGGAGAGCCACCCAGAGATACAGGAAATACATGGAAAGGACCTTTTTACAGGAAGAATGAAAAACGAAATTCCACAGGCATTGGTAAGTACTATGCCAGCGCGTGCTGTTTTGATGAGTCGGTTGATGATAACTGATTACCAATCGACAGCAAAGCATGTGTTTGTTTTGTGTGTTGTGCTGCAGCAGGTGCTGGTGACTGGTAAGTGGTAATTGTTTGGCACATCCCCGTATCTGCCCCCTACACCTGCCGCTGATTGGTGGTGTGACCTCATCTGGAGCACATTGCTGGTGGTGGTTGGCACTTGGCAGTTTCTGGCACAAAGTTGGTTCTCTATTTCAGTTTGTTTATTTCTGCTGATATCATGAGCATGGCGTTGGCCAATTCACATGCCGGGCTGCATCATTAACCACTGCCTGCTGCTACACATTGTACCATAGTATGCGCGGCTGAGCTGCCAACTGTGTCTTGGTATGGGTATGTGTGTGTGTGGTGGCTGCTTGTTGAGCAGCTGTGTGTGTGTATGACTGCATTGGATGGTGGTGGCTGGCGGTATGTACAAAGCTGTCAAACTATCGGAGACTTGCTACATGGCTGCCGGAGCTTTTGGGAGCGCATGTTATGATAAAACAGAACATTAAAAGTGTCTATTTACTTCCGATTTTTTTCCAGGGGGAAAAAATCATGTCACCATCACATCACAAAAAAGCTGGGGGCTTCCATAAGTAACTTGTTATGTTGTTTTATTGAACAAATTCAAATGTTGCTTTAATCCCGAAGCAGGTGTCGTTGGTACCCCAACCCCTGGTGGGTGAACGTGTGTATCACGCAGCGACAGCCGACGGCAGAGCAGAGTCAAAGCACCTCACACCCTGCCGGTCATAGCTCCACAGCAGGCATTGTCATGGATCGGGTACACCCATGGGTGCCCACACAATTTTTCCTATTGTCTGGGTTGGGTATGCATTTTTTGACTTCATGGGTTCTGGGTGGGTAGGGTATGGCAATTTTGAATAATGTCGCTAAGCGTTTTTTCTTTCTTCTTGACTACCAGATGTTTAGCCAGGTTAATATTTTAATGAATTTTATAGGACACTTAAACAATAAACTTAGGCAATATGACAACAATAAATCGTTTTAAGTAATAGTGGGGTAAGATTTAGCAAAAAATATGTCCGATCCAAAGTCCGATCCATTATGATAATGTTGACCGAAAAGTGTTCGATAAGTTAAAATCAACAGCAACACACAGGTGCGTGATATTATTTCTCGATAATGGTATGCAAGTAAATATGCTAGGATAATGGTTGCAATTTGGTAAAAATAATTATCTGCCTTATCTGAATGGACCCCAATGGGCATGGGCCTCAATATTATGAATTCGAAAATGGGTCTGGTCTGGGTTTGGGCTTGGTGTTCATGGGCTTCGGATGGGCTGGGCTTGGAGTTAGGCAAGCCAGACAATGTCTTCTCACAGAGCCTGGTTAGTAGCAGCAGCCGTGGGCCGGGACACCAGCCCCAAGCACCCCGGTGTGTCGCCACCTAGCTCGCCAGCGGCCGTGCCGGGGACACAGCACTAACAACTCCCGTGTGTGCTGTCGGCTTGACTGGTCAGCGTGCCTATGCCGGGACCTACAGGCCTCACACCCCGGTGTGTCGGCTGCATTGGCAGCGGCCGTGGCCCGGGACACAGGCACCACACTCCCCGGTGTGTCGGTCTGATCGGCAGCGGGCCGTGGCCGGGACACAGCACCTCACACCCCCGGGTGTCCGGCCTCGGACCTTCAGACCACAGGGCCGTGGCCGGGACACAGCACTCACACCGGACGTCTGTGATCGGATTGAGTAGCAGGTGGCGCCTGGCCGGGACACAGACCTCACCACCCCGGGTGTGCGGAGACTGACTGGCAGGCGGCCGATGGCCGGGACCACAGCACCTCACACCGGATGGGTTCGCTGACTGCAGACGGCTGGCCGGACACAGCACCTCACACCCGCTGTGTTCGGAGCTCTGACTGCGCTAACGGGTGTGTTGCATGCGCATGTGTGTGTTATATGTGTGCGGTGTCGGGGTGGCATGCGGTGCCGGGCGGCAGAGCTGTACGTCTGTCCCCACCCTAACCTCCTCCCCGCCCTAACCTCCTCCCCCAGTGCTACATCGGCAGCGGGCTCATGTTGGCCGAGGCCGAGCCCGAGCCCGAGCAGATCGGCCGCCCGCCGGTAAGTTGCTCCCAGACACTCATGACAGAGAGGGGTGCGCATGCGCAATGCACAGAGAGGCCGGGGTGCGCATGCGCAATGCACAGAGAGGGGTGCGCAATGTGCATGCCTGTGCCTCTGCAGCTGAGGCGTACACTGGTGTTACACTGCAGCTGAGGTGTACAATGGTGTTACACTGCAGCTCAGTGTTGTACAATTGGTGTTTACACACTGCAGCTGAGGGACGGTACAACTGGTGTTACACTGGCAGCTGAGGTGTACCAATGGTGTTACACTGGCAGCTGAGGTGTACACTGGTGTTACTCACTGCAGCTAGGCGTACACTGGTGTTACACTGGCAAGCTGAGTGTACACTGGTGTTACACTGCAGCTGCAGGTTACCCACTGGTGTTACACTGCAGCTGAGGCGACACCTGGTTTACACTGCAGCTGGAGGCGTACACTGGTGTTACACTGCAGCTGAGGTTGCTACATCGGGTTTACACTGCAAGCGAGGTTACAATGGTGTCTACACTGCAGTGAGGTGTTAACATATGGTATATACACTGCAGCTGAGGTGTACAATGGTCGTTACTTACTGTAGCTGAGGTGTATAATTGGTGTTACACTGCAGCTGAGGGCGTTACTACTGGTGTTACACTAGCCCAGCTGAGGTGTACACTGGTGTTATCACTGCAGCTGAGGTGTTACACTGTGTTACACTGCAGCTGAGTGTACACTGGTGTTACACTGCAGCGAGGTGTACAATGTGTTACCACTGCAGCTCAGTGTTGTTACAAATGTGTTACACTGCAGCTAGGCTACACTGGTGTCTACACTGCAGCTCAGGTGACACTGGTGTTACCACTGCAGATAAGGTACACAATGAGTGTTACACTGCAGCCAGTGTACAATGGCTGTTAACTGCAGCTGAGGCGGTACACTGGTGTTACCACTGCAGCTGAGCGTGTACACTGGTGTTACACTGCAGCTGAGGTGTACAATGGTGTTACACTGCAGCTGAGGTGTACAATGGTGTTACACGGCAGCTGAGGTGTATAATATGTCAAAGCGGCGCCTTGGCGAGATTTGAGGGTATTACTGAGAAATGTGAGTAGGGTAAGTGGAGTGTCTAAACTCTTCCCATTGTGAGGAACTTTCAAGCAAATGCATTTCTAGTGCACTGTGATATGTGTTGCTTCTGGGACCGGGCAAGTATTACAAGGAAATTATAGGGAGCCAGGCTCAGATGCGAAACAGCCGTAAACCTTGAAATAAATATGGGCCTAAATTTCTTGGTATCTTATAAGGTTTCTTAACCTACAGTGGAACTGGACTGCTGAGGTTATATACTGATACTAATATACTGGCTGAAGTACCTGTCAATTACAAAAAAAAAAAAAAAATGTTAAAATATATAATCCGGTTGCAATGTGTTTATCGTATTAAGCTGGCGTCATCCAGTGTATGCCAATAACCCATTGTACAATGTGCATGAGATAGCGAAACTGTCTTAGAAAACGTCGCACTGCGTTTCTCATGTAAGCTGGTGATAGTCGGAGTAAAACGGCTATCTGTGTGTCTAATCACATGATTTCGTTAGCCATTTTGCCGCAACTTTGTTAATGTTTCATAGATCAAGATAGTCAACGAAGGGTTTCAAATTACGAAACCTAAGTAACGATTTTGTACTGTGGCTCTAATATCTCATATAAGTTTGTTGACAGCTTTCTGTTGCTGAGCGGATTGGATCAGTGTCAGAAGTGTCAGCAGTACCAGCAGTGTCAGAAGTGTCAGCAGTCAGCAGTGTCAGCCGAGTGACCGGGGCCGTAATCCCACAGACGCATGTGGGCAGCGGCCTGATGCTGGCCGGGGCGCGTCTCACCACGCTCGACCTCAGTGACAACGCCGTCGGCCCGGTGGGCATGGACGGTCTGCACGTGCTGCTCACTAGTCCCGTCTGCTACTCCCTGCAGCAGCTGCATCTCAACAATCAACGCTGGGGACCCACCGAGGCAGTGCGTGATATGAGGCATGGCTCACCGGAGGCTCGTGGTGAGCTGATCTTGGCAGAGTTCACCGGAGGCGTGGTGTGAGTTGAGGCAGGGCTCACCGGTGAGGCGTGAGTGAGTTGAAGGTCGGAGCCACACCGGAGCGTGGTGAGCTTGAGCAGGGATCACCGGAGGCGTGGTGAGTAGATGCAGGCTCACGGAGGCGTGTGTGAGTTGATACGGGCTCACCGGAGGCGTGGTGATTTGAGGCAGGCTCACCGGAGAGTCGTGTGAGTTGAGCAGGGCTCACCGGACGCGTGGTGAGTTGAGGAAGGGCTCACCGGAGGCAGTTAGTGAGTTAGAGGCAGGGCTCACCGGAGGCGTGGTGAGTTGAGGCAGGGCTCACCGGAGGCGTGGTGAGTTGAGGAAGGGCCCACCGGAGGCGTGGTGAGTTGAGGCAGGGCTCACCGGAGGCGTGGTGAAGTGAGCAGGGCCACCGGAGGCGTAGTGTAATTGATGTAGGTCTCACCGGAGGCGTGGCGGCGGTTGAGTATGAATTTAATAGGCCACCACGGAGGCGTGAGTAGTTGATGTAGAGCTCACCGAGGGGCTTAGGTGATGTTGAGGCAGGGCCCACCGGAGGCGTGGTGAGTTGAGGCAGGGCTCACCGGAGGCGTGGTGAGTTGATGTAGGGCTCACCGGAGGCGTGGTGAGTTGAGGGTAAGGCCACCAAAGGTGTGGTGAGTGTGTACTGGTCGGGTTAGCTGTCTCAGGAGCCGGACAGGTGACTGGTCTGTGGCACTCCAACCAGGCTCTCACTGAAATAAGTATGAGCTAAGACGTCGGGCGTGTGCCCTGTGACCGGTCTGCTGATCTATTATCAGACTATCACTGGGGGAAGTGTGGTTGGGTGCGGCGTGAGGGTTGTGTAGTCATGTATACCGGCACACGGCATACAACACGGCGCACGACCTCGTGTGGTCATGTGCAACGTGTGCCGTGTCGTGTGTCTGACCGTGTCGTATGCCGTGTGACTGACCGTGTTGTATGCCGTGTGACTGACCGTGTCGTATGCCGTGTGACTGGCCGTGTCGTATGCCGTGTCGTCTGACCGTGTCGTATGCCGTGTGTCTGACCGTGTTGTATACCGTGTGACTGACCGTGTCGTATGCCGTGTGTCCGTGTTGTATGCCGTGCGACTGGCCGTGTCGTATGCCGTGTGTCTGACCGTGTCGTATGCCGTGTGTCTGACCGTGTCGTATGCCGTGTGTCGTATGCCGTGTGACTGACCGTGCTCTTCCCTCCCTCAGCGTCTGGCCGACTGTCTAATTGAGTGTCACGAGCGCAGCGTGCGGGATGGCTCTCCGATGCAGCTCCGTGTCTTCGTGTCCGGACGCAGCCGACTAGAGAACCCTGGCGCCATCCGACTGGCAGAGTTCTTCCGGGTGAGTGGCTCGCCCGGCAGTATATTCTCCTCTGCCCACTGGTGAATGACTCCGTTGCTGTATCCTGAATACTCTAATGCAAGTAGCAGTCAACCTGCTGTGAATTGGGATGTATGTCTGCGTTACTTTGCGCATTTTAGTTTTGGTGACGTAGTTGGACTTCTACATAGTAGGTGTCTCAGCGGCGCTGAATGCAATTCAAATGACATCGAGTTACTCAATTCAAATGGCATCGAATTACTAGCTATTGGCGTTGTATGGCTTCGCCCGTTGTTGCTCACATTGGTGGCTGGGCTGGGTCCAGCGTAAGTGGCCTCTCCCCGTTGGCTAGTGTGTCACGTTTGCATTAGGTCCCTAGTGTTAGCAGTATCCTTGCCGGTCTGCGATCTCCTGTGCGTCCACTCTAGTCTGTCCAATATAATCCTGTAGTTGCGACACATTTAAACTTCCATGCTGCTCCCCACCATCATCATCATCGTCATTATTGTCTTACCACACGCCATATCTCCGCCTGGCAGCGCGTCAAGACGATGGAGAAGGTGATAATGCCACAGAACGGCATCTACCACGAGGGCGTGCAGGCGCTGGCCGAGGCGCTCAGTGAGAACCCGGCGCTACAGCACCTCGACCTCAACGACAACCTGCTCACGCCAAAAGGTGATGTTCGTCTCTGGCCGGTGTGAGGTGAACACACGGCTCACAACTGGGAGGAATGACAGCTGGTCTGGTCTCAGGAGAGCATGGTCTGGTCTCGTTGCTGCGGTGGTAGCGATGGATGTATTGATTGGTGGCGTCTGATGGGGCTGGGCGGGCCGTGGGACTCTGAATGCTGAGACTGTCAGCGGTACCTGTGGCACGATATGTGGTATTGGGAGGAGCGGATCTGTAGTCACTCGTCAATGGTCATTGTGTCGTGTTAATCTCTCCTGTGCAGCTGTTGCTAACCTAAGAATTAATGCAGCATTGAAATATGAACTATTTCTTTACTGTACAGCTGTACAGTAAAGTGATGTAGTATTAATCGGGCAGACACAAGCAAAAGTACAAGTAAGTAGATATGTGTTGACCTCCCTAGGCGTGCCATATAACCTTATAATATGTTGTGTCGTCCCCAAGCCCTAAACACCGATAGCACCATGTATTTTCCGGCAGGCGCACGAGCCCTGGCCAAGTCACTGCCGAAGATGAAGGAGCTGCGTGTTCTGAACCTGAACGACTGTCTGCTGAGGGCGGCAGGAGCGCGAGCCATCGCCGAGACCCTCCAGGGAAACAACCCCAAACTGGAGGTACGGAGCGACCGCCGCTGCTGCAGCTGGAGCCCGGCAGCCGGCTCAGGCGCTTACAGCACACGCCGGGCTCTGGTCTTACGAGGGGTTAGGTAGAAGCTGAGGTATACGCAGATATGAGATGTGTAGCTGTACGAATTTGGTAGGAGTATGTTGATCGTTCTTACTGGGTCGAAGAGAAGTACGATTATGTGTTGATGGTTCTTCCTGAGCTGAAGATGAAATGGATTATGGGGATATCAAGTCTTATTTCTGCTAATTAAAGGGAGTGTGCCTACTCTTTTGAAATGTCAAATATATTTTTATTACGGTAAGAAGCTATTGCTTTGATTATTGGTTACGATTAAAATTCACGTCTGAGCCCCTTTAGTGAATTTTTACTTATATTCTGTTTGCATTTGTTGTTTCAAAACTCATAAACAGTCCTCACTATAAACAGAGTAGCGAGGATGTTACCTATAATGGCTGCACTGGCAGAGCTAACAATATATGCTAGCGTTTATAATTTAAGAGCAATGGCCGTCTAGTGCGAAAGCTCTCTGGCGACTATTATAATAAATCCTACTGCCAGTATGTTGATTGGCACTTTGGAATATCTCAGCAACTAAAGTGATTCTGGAAATGAAGTACATGCTAAATTCAGAAAAAATATGTTCTACAGACTAGTTCAACAACTCCCACATGACCAATGTGAGTAGCACACTCCCTTTATCACAATTCCTATGGCAACAAAGTGCATTACAACCGTGGACTAACACCTTACTTGAGCAGTTGTGTCTCTATGCTGTTGTGATCTGCCCTGTCCATCACCAGACAAACTGTGAGTAGTTGTACCCGCTAGTCTTTTTCTCCAGCCACCAGCCTCACGCAGCACACCAGCACACCAGCACACCCAGCAACAAAAAGCACATGCGCCAATCAATATAAATATAAATGCAATTAAACTGTTTTCCCTGTTGATACGTCTTACTTAGAAGCGCTTATAATATCATGAGATAAGGCCTGTATACATAAAGCAAGATTAACGTTCATGTCGACCAAATATACAAATATGATGCAATCTCTAAACTTAAATAAAAAAAGAATATTACTTGCCAAAGTGAAAAAACAGTTTAGATAAATTCGAGCAGAAAATGGAAGGCTGAAGCATGCATCGAATGATAAGTATGTAACTATGCCTTGTGTAGACATCAACCAGTTGTACAATGGCGTGGCCTGTGCTGCTTCCGAGCAGTGACTATGTGCCCACAACCAAACACACACACACACACACACACACACACACCACACGCACGCACGCACACGCACGCACACGCACACGCACACCACACGCACACGCACACGCACACAAACAAAACAACAAACCACACGCAACGCACACACACACACACACACAACAGCACACACACACACACACACACCACACACAACCACAACACCACACACACACACACACACACACCACACGCACACCACACGAACACGCACACGCCACACGCACACGCGCACGCGCACGCGCACGCCCCGCGCACCGCGCACGCGCACACGACGTGACGGTGAAAACGCAATAAAACGTTGCTTCGACTTCTAAAAAAATGATTGCATATTTTGTGCGCCCTCCGCCCTAACCCAATCCGGCCCAAACCTGGACCGGCCTCATTAAAGCGGTCGGTCGGCGCGGGCGCGCGCGCACGCCAGTCTAACGGACTGACGCGTCGCGCGCCCGGTCGCGCGAAGGGCACGCCACGGCATGACCGAGGAGTGCGCGCGTGGGCAGCAGCCCTCTGGAAGCCGCCGGGAGGACCCCAACAGCTCTCCCCGCCGCGGCCGGTAACACCCAGGCCCCCCGGAGGCCGGGACGCTTTGCAACGTTACGGGCACCGTCCCGGCTTGGCCAGACGGGCACCTGCACAGATGCCGACCGCTTGGCAGATGTTTGTTGTGTTGTTTGTGTTTTTTGTTCGTTTCTTTTAAAAAATAAAACTAGCCCCTTGCAGTGGGACAAACTGAAAAAAAAAAAAAAAAAAAAAAAAAAAAAAACAAAAAAAAACAAACCACATGCGCGCAGCCGCCCACACTGAACTGAGCCGTCCGGGTCAAGGTCGGTCGGCCCGGGTCATTCACCGGCAGCCGTCTTCTGGCGTTGGCGTCGCGGATGTCGGTCTTGCGAGTCGTGAGTCGATACAGGACGTCTTGCAGAGTCCAGCGTCAGCACTGAGCTGCTTCAGCGCGACGAGGAAGGCGTCAAACGATTCGCCTTCCTGTTGTTGGCGCTCCTCGAATCGGTGGCGATGTTCTTCTGCATCCTCAGGTGAACCTCGATCTTGGTCAGAATCGTAGCAACGTCAACTTCTTGAGCGACACCAATGGCGTGCTGGACCACTTCCCTCGTGTTGTCCCTCATGTTGACAGGCACATGCGGAACTCAGCTAACTGTTCCTCCCTCTCCAGGTTGTGCGCGTGCGAGAGCTTGGCGTAGTCCTCCCATGCTGCGCACCAAATTCGGAACTCCCGTAGAGACACCGAGGCTGGCAGCTTAGATGGCAGTTGACTCGGCAGTAGGAGGACCCCTAAGGCCGATGATAACCCGCATGAGACGGTCCTCGGCACGACGCACGGCGTTCTCGGCACGGCGATTCTGTTCCTCCAGGGGGGCCGCCAGCCATGTCGGGGCCGGGTCTGGTGCGGGTGCTGGTGCTGGTGTAGCTGCCGGTGCTGGTGTAGGTGCTGGTGCTGGTGCTGGTGCTGGCGTCGGCGCCGGCGAATTCCGAGGCTGCGCTCGCACAGTCGACCCCCAACACCTGTTGCACAGACACTCACAGACACGGAAAGGCCCGACATTGTGGAATATAACGAGGCAAGTTTGACTGGCCATTGGCCAACGTTGATCAGAACCCCTGCAACGAAAGTTTCTTACGCATGCGTGCCATGACGCTGATGATACGTACCATGTCACCAGGAGCTGCACCTGGCGTTCAACGAGGTGACGTGCGAGGCTGCCGTCTCCCTGGTGGAGGCGTCCTCCGGCCGGGAGGCGCTCTCACTGATAGAGCTGGACGGAAACCAGCTGGGGGAGAAGGGCATCCAGGCCGTCAAGGACGCCGCCGCTGCAGCGGGACTCGCTGACGCGCTCGGAGGGTTCAGGTGAGCACTGAACGCCGGGTGCTGTAGGAGAGGTGATGGGCGACCCTGGGAGGATGCAGTGGGTGCTGGCTGGCGGCTAAGGTGGTGGCTTACAATTGATGCGGTGTGGAACTGATGACTGTTGTGGCAGTTATCTGGTCCGGGTGATCGTTACTGGTTAGTGATAGGGGACTGACGTTCCGGGACTACCCTAGGAATATGTCAAAGCAGAGCATCGGCTAAGCCGGGGAAAGGTGAAAACTATTAGTTCACCATAACTTCTCTCCATATAGCTTAAAGGCGCACTGGTGAATGCCCTGGTGTACCTGCAACACGCTCGGCTCCGTGACACCGGGTCTGTGTACGCCGCTCCTGACATCCCCCGCCTCCGCCATGTTTAGTGAGGACGAGGGCGAGCCTGACTCGGATGAGGAGCAGGATGAGGAAGTTCCGGAGGAGGATGAGGAGGAGGACCAGGAGGGAGCAGAGAGCGAGGGAGAGCACGTGTCCCCCATGAAGAGGCAGGAGGCGCCAGCCCCAGCCACCAAACGTTCAGGGGTCGCCCCTATTCAGGTGTGTTCTGTGACCGTGTGTGTTACCAGGCACACTTGTCCTCTATAACTGGTCACACCGGCAGTGTGTCACCTGTGTCCAAAATATCCTGCAGTGTCATATTGTAGGCTCATATTGTATTCGGATGTTTTCGAGGGCTTCCGCTGGATGCTTCCTTTTTATGTTTGTTGCGTTCTGTTTTTCTTCGCTCACGGTGTTTGCTATCATTTTTTTCGCTAGTTACGTGATGCTTTCCTTGTGCTCTTCTGGTGTTTTGCGATGTCTGGGTTTGCCTTTCGACTTTTCTGCAGTTACATTTCATTGTTGTTATGGGCGTCAAATGACCAAGGAGCTGCCGCGGCGCCCGTAAGCCGCAAATCATTAGTTAATGATTATCTAAGTTCATGTACCGTCTCCCCTAGTATACCGTGTCTGAGTTAATGTACTGTTTCCTAGTGTTCCGTGCCTGAGTCTTTCCCAGTGTTCCGTGTCTGAGTCTGTGTACAGTCTCACCTAGTGTACTAGTGTACCGTGTCTGAGCCTGTGCTCTATCTCCCCAGTGTACGGTGTCTGAGTTCATCTGTCAGCCGACGTCTGCCCGTCTGCTGGGCCTCGGTGACAAGCGGCAGGAGCTGCTTACCAAGGAGGCGTTCTACGTGAAGGTGAGCTGACAGACACGAGCAGGAGCTGCTCACTAAGGAGGCGTTCTACGTGAAGGTGAGCTGACAGACACCAGCCGGAGCAGTCACTAAGGAGGCGTTCTACGTGAAGGTGAGCTGACAGACACGAGCCGGAGAAGTGAGCAGCTGCTGCGGACTGCGGTGGCTGACACTGACCAAAATAATTCGGCTTAGCAATGGAAGAAAAAGGAGAGCTAATAGTCTTTGCCATGCCGTCTGTGTGTCTGACTCAGTTGTCTAAGGAGACTTGCAGGAGCTAACTGTTGTTTGTCATGCCGATAAGCTGTGGCCACAGTACATCGTTGACGGGTGTGTCTATCTGCACAGGAGATCGCTGACGGACGCGGCGCGGTCCTGCAGCGCCACCTACAGCTGTTGTCGGCCGTCTGCTGCGTGGACGTCAGCGAGCCGCAGGTGGCGCCACTGCTGCCCCCTCTGGTGGACGCCCTGCTGAAGAGTGCGCTGGACACGGCCGGCGCCGACCTGAGTCTCTTCGCCAACACACTGCTCGTCTACCTCGGACTCATCAAGGTACGGCCGTCACAACTGGCACGGCGGTCAGGGGAGCGAGGGTACGGCGGACAGCGGGCAGGGGAGTGAGGGTACGGCGGACACCGGGCACGGCGGCCTGGGCTGGCTAGGTGGAGGAGTGCAAGGGATGGACGATGGTTGAAAGTGGAGACGATTCCCGCCGGGCTGTAGATGTTGCGACTTGACTATCTGAGCGCTCGTGCGGATTGTATCGATATAGTCAATATAGCTACCCTAGCGCGGCTCGTGTAGATAGTCGATGTTTTGAACTCCGTAAGTCACACAGGGTGTGTTTGTTTCAGTGCGAAGATAAGCAGTTATATGTGAGCATGTGAGTTAACCTGTTCATGTTTTTTTTTCAGTGCGAGGATAAGCAGTTCCTATTCAGTTGGGTGTGTCTGTTAACATGTGGGTGTTTTCTCAGTGCGAGGATAAGCAGTTCCCATTCAGTTGGGTGTGTCGGTTGACCTGTGCGTGTTTTCTCAGTGCGAGGATAAGCAGTTCTCTGTCAGCTGGGACGTGAAGGGCATTCTGGTGGCACTGGAGCGGGCGGTGCGCCAGCCCTACTTCCCGAAAACGGTGCGGATGATTCTGCAGATCTTCCTCGCCAGGTGAGCCGCGCAGTCCTGCGCCTCCCCCCGGTACCACGTGCGGGGTGGGTGTTCTGTTAAAGGCTGGCTGGTGACCTTTGGATGGCGACTGACTGCAGGAATTTAATGTACGATTATATCAGTAAAGGCTAGTGATGTAAAGCGTAGTCCAAGTTCGTGGACGTCCGAAAAGTCCGACTTTGACTTCGGTCGGCCGCATGTTTTTTTACGTTAAGGCATATAGATCACAGTTCAATTGGATGATCTTCTGATGTTTTCTAACAAAGTGTGGTATGATTTATGACTTTAAATGGGAAATTAAATAGAAGGTGATGTGACGGTAATTGTGAACATTAAATAAAGTAAAACACACTAATTGCTATGCACATGATGCTGTGCAAAATTTTACTATTTTCGGACTCATGGACTCATCGGACATTTTTCGGTCAGCATTGTCTTAGTTGATCGGACTTTGGATCGGACATGACTTGGACAATTTTCGAATTTTACACCAGTAGTAAAGGCAGTTTACCACATTTGTCCGCAATTAAAAAGTATGGTTCGTCGAATCTAAATCGGCTGTAAGGTGCTATGCAGGCGCGTGTTTGTGATCATCAGTCTGTCTTAGGTCAGGACAGGGCGGCGTGTGAGCTCAGTGGCCGGACCAGGGCGGCGTGTGAGCTCAGTGGCCGGACCACGGTGCAGCGTGTGAGCTCAGTGGCCGGACCAGGGTGCAGTGTGGTGTCAGTGGATGTCCTGTCAGTGGAACTTCTTATTCACCCCGCTATAACGCCAACTGACCTCTCTCTGCCCTGAGGCCAGACTGTTTCACCCAGCAGTGTCTGCAACTAATCATCGTCTGTCTGTCCCCATGCCCATTTACAGCATGATTAACCGACTGTGGGGGTCTGTTCCCGTGCAGTGTTCCAAAATTTGTCGATTTGGGTGGGAAATGACACCCAACTGTTGTACCAACAATTGTCCACTCTCTTTCTCTATTTTAGGAGTGAATTTTCCACTCCCAAATTATGAATTGTGACAAATAAATATGGACACATTGAATGGTACATGATTTCAATAAAAACTAGGTACTGCTTTTCATATTCAAAACAGTTATCACTATCGTACCATTCGACATTTTCTACATAATTTTCCACTCTCATGGTCTTTTTGGTCTCAAGTTTTCCACTCTGACACCCAAGCCAAAATTGAATCTTGGGACACTGTTCCCGTGGCATATCCAACGCTGCTCTGGGTTGCTCCAACTTGCCCTAAACTCCTCCCGGGAGGCGCCATTGGAACAGACACCGCCCTGATCGATCTGTCGCCGGCACGTTTGTCAGCTGGCTGGAACCAATCATGGCCCAGTATTCTGCCTGCGTCACGAGACACGCCCGTTATTTTATGGCCGTGTTCCGTGACGTTGCTATCACGGCCCAGAACACTGGGCCGTGATTGGTACCAGCCACGCTGACAGACGTGCTGACAAACGGACTGACGACAGATCGATCAGGGCCAATACATTGCACTAGCATTGTCGCCATCTGACCTCCGACTTTTTATCCCCCAGGCCCAACAAGACTGTGGACGTACATCCGCAGCAGAAACACCTGCTGATGCAGGCGCTGTTCCAGTGACGCGCCGCCGGGGCACCTGCCGCTCACCATACACCGCATTGCACGTCATCATGTTTACTTCGCTCGCACTCGCCATGAATACAATCGGGACTGGAAACATATTTGTCTGACTAGCTGAACGGATGCGGGGTGGTGTGACACTGTGACATGCTACTCCAGGAAGCACAAACTATCTCATCGTGTAACAGCATCTGGAGAACGACTGACTGGTAACCAAGAGTCATCGTGGCTCCACACAGGGACCCGGTACTCCGTTCCACATCCAGTACATCCACGGCAGCAGTAGTCTGCCGTACTAACACTAGTCACAGCATCCTCTGAAGCACCGCACAATTCGCCCATCTCACCCCCGCACTGGACCTTATGACGCAGCTACACACTGGCCCTATCAACGGGAGTCGCACTGTCACCGTCTAGCGGCAGTGGTGGCGGGCCGTGCTGACGTGCGAACTCCTGCAGGGTGAGCCTCTCCAGCGGCCTGCCATGCAGCACCTCTGAACTGTGCGCCACTACCTCCACTGCCGCGTACTGCCCCGCCTCCAGCGGCGCGCCAGACCACTGCCGCGGCACGATCACCTTAACGTTCGCGTCGTTCCGTCCGAGGAGGAAATCGGGCGAGCGCGGGCTCGGCCGCTCGAGCAACACTAGCTGGGTTTGTCCTACCTGTTCAGCGTTCAGCTCCTGCACCATGTGTCTGTACAGCTGGGACATCTCCGAGACCCGTCGCTGCTTCTCCGCAGGCGGCACGTCGTCCACGAGCCTGTGGTGGGCGCGGGTCTTCTCCCGGCGACTGTAGGCGAACAGGTAGCAGTACTGGTAGGCGACCTCTCGCATCAGGCTCAGAGTCTCGGCGAAGTCCGCCTCGGTCTCGCCGCAGAAGCCGGCGATGAAGTCGGAGGTGACGGCCACGCCTGGCACCAGACGGCGCGCGTGTCGCACCAGCGCCAGGTACGCCTCGCGCGTGTAGCCGCGCCGCATGTCGGCCAGCACCCGGGAGCTTCCCGACTGCGCCGGCAGGTGGAGACAGCTGCAGACATTGGCACGCTCCGCCACCAGGCGCAGCACCTCGTCAGGGAAGTCCTTCGGGTGCGGGGAGGTGAACCGCACCCGCATCTCTGGGTCCACGTCCGCCACGGCAGACAGAAGGTCGGAGAAGCGGGTACCGCCCGTTTTCGGCCGGTAGACTGTGCTGAAACCGGAGGCTAGTTGTGTGGCCTGCCCGCCTCCACTGCCAGCCCCGCCCTCACCTCTGCCGCTGTCTTGTGACGCTCGACTCGTGTCGCGGTAACTGTTGACATTCTGCCCCAGCAGTGTCACCTCTCGCACCCCCTGCTCCGACAGTCGGCGGACCTCGGTCACGACCGAGTCCAGCGGTCGAGAGCGCTCCCGACCTCTCGTGAACGGCACGATGCAGTACGTGCACATGTTGTCACAGCCTCGCATGATGGTCACGTACGCTGCCGGCGCGTGCGGGTCCAGTCGCACCGGCTGCACATCCGCGTACGTTTCCTCGAACGAGAGCTGGACGTGGACGGCAGCTCCGGCGTCCTCCGGCTGGGCCAGGAGGCGAGGTAGGTGGCGGTAGCTGTCCGGGCCGGCCACCAGCTCGACCCCGACATCGGCCTCGACCAGCCGGCGCCGCAGCCGCTCGGCCATACAGCCGAGCACGCCCACCTGACGGCACCGGGGGTACAGGTCAGAGTATCTGGCATAGGACGTCAGAAACAGGTCATCCCAGTTGACAGAGGGGAGACACCGGTCATCCCAGTTGACACAGGACAGATACAGGTCATCCCAGTTGACACAAAACAGACACGTGTCATCACATTTGACACAGGACAGACACGGGTTACCCTAGAAGGCAGCATCTACTGCTGCACCTCACCCTACCACCACGACGATCCCTTTAGAAACTCACGATAAATCAAAGACCGACCGTGCGTAACTAAAACGTCTCGTCCGAGTCAAACCATGCGTTGAGCATAAACTTGCTAGCAACCGTCAGCAACTCAGCAGCGTGGACCGACACCCGCAAGTTAAGACTCTCGAGGCTACCCGCGTCATTCGATTGAAAGTAACTGGATCGGGTGGTCGGCAGGCATGAGAGATAGTTAGTTCACGCTGTCTCACCTTAAACTGCGCGCCTGTGTAGCCTTTGCTCGCCTTCAGACGTTTGTAATTCTCCAGTTTGTTCCAAATCTTCGTCTCCGCGCCCTCTCGTATCGAACATGTCATTATCAGCACCACATCTGCCTCAGCGAGGTCGCTGGTGCGCTGGAAGCCGACCTTCTGCAGCACGGCCCAGGCCACCTCAGTGTCATTGACGTTCATCTGACATCCATGCACGACGAACAGCACGCGGCGTCCGAGCCCGTGCTCCAGCTCCGCGCCTCCCAGGGCGGACGGTAGCTCGGTGGCAGGTTCAGGGGCCGGTCCGGCAGGGGCAGGAGACGCCACCGCGTCAGCCAGGAAGTCGGCCAGACCGGGCCCGGCGGCCGACAGCCGCCGGCGGGCTGCGGTGTCTGGTGGCGAGGCGGCAGTGGACGCGGACTGGCGAGCAGCGCCCACCAGCAGCGGACGGCACCTCCGGAGCAGCAGCCGCTGCAGCCGCACGGCCGAGTGCATGGTGTTGGTGTGGTGGGGTTATTGCGATATCCCTGCGGTACTGTGATGTGAAGGCTGGCCGACCTGAAACGAAACATAGTTGGGTTATCGAAGTGGTTGTGTGCTTTCAGAGAATATGTGGTAGGTGGTGCATTGAAGTGAAACTGAACAACAGCAGCATATCATATGCATACATGAGGATGGGTAGGTCCAACTGCTGAAATTGGGATGCTGGGTTGACTTTTTTAACTCTTTATGAGGTTGCCGTGTGCTAGTGTTTCTGCTCCCAGCTGCTCCTGCATTATGGTTGTCTATCCTAGCTGCCCTGATTTGTAGGGTTTGACTTTTGACTGCCTTTGACCCACCAGCAGAAATGTGGTCAGATCCCCAAAAACAGATCCTGGGATCTGATCTAAGATCTGGATCTCAGATCCACTGGGATCAAAGATCCATCTTTACACTTAGTTGATGGATCCACTGGGATCATAGATCCATCTTCAACATTGGACAACAGATCCACCAAGATCCCAGTTACTATTTTGTTCTGGGATTCACTGGGATCCCAGTCCTGCCATTACACAGATATGTAATATATATTTATGGAACCCATATTTTAAGAACCTAATTGTTAGTTATTTTCAAATAGTTGAAAAACAGAACTAGCACAGGCTTCAGAAAGAAATACTATAATTATGTTATAGAGTAATTCATAAATTGGATCTGGATCCAGTAGGATCAGATCTATTTTCATTGATAATTATGGTATCCAAGATCTATTGCCAAATTTATTTGAGGGATCCACTGGAATCCAAGATCTACTGCTGTATTTTGTCATGGGATCCTGTGGGATCATAGATTCAACATTGTGTTTTGTCAAGAGATCCTCTTGGATCATAGCTCCTTCTTTCAGATCCATGCACATTGCACATGTCTGCCCACCAGTTCATAATGTTCCAATAATTATTAATTTATGAAATTTGTAATTAACATCTTACACCACATTGGCATTGTGTCTTGCAGACATGTGTAGGTGCCTGGATCAAGGATCCAGCTGAGATCCAGATCTCAGTGTCCTGGGATCCACATGGGACACAAGATCCTGGTACACAATAAGCTGATGGATCCACAAATATACCATATCCTGATGTATTTTATGCTGAGGCATCCAATGAGACCCCAGATCCAACTTCAGGATCCAGATTCCAGACATGCTGGTATGGTAGATACCAGGGGTGGATACTTTATATCTTCCTGGGGAGTGCCCCGAGCCCCCCCCCCCCCAATGATTTCAAAAATTTTAAACAATTAGGCCTATGGCATTGCCATGGAAAGCAAACTGAGTTCAAATATATAAATTAACAATTAGAGCCCCCCGAGCGATTTTTCATAAAGTTCCGCTTGTTGGTGGATACCTACTTTGACTTCCTTGCTAATTATCATTATATGGAAGAATAATTGCCATATATATGTTTTGCAATATGTAAACAAGGTAATTTGCAGGCACTTATTATCTACATAGTACATACCACATAAGCAACATAGATACAATTGTCAATTTGTGGGTCAGTCCCATATCTTGTGTTTCAAAACCTGAGGCTCATTAAAATATAAATCCACTTAGATCCCAGGATCCAGATCCTTAA